>CABHPQ010174866.1:11154-43356 GCA_902168405.1 Peromyscus aztecus | reverse complement strand
CATACATAGAGACCCCATCTCAATAAGTAAATAAATAAACAAATCAGCCAACTTTATTCACAGCTTTTAGAGATGTTGTCTGCCTCATGGCCTATATTTGGACTCTCCTACAAAGAGAAGATAGTGATGTGGTATGATTTATATATGTGGACAGTTAAAAATGGAGTGAACAGTGGTGGGATGGATAGCTCATCAGGAGAGGCACTTTCCTGACACAGGCAAGGTCCAAGTTTCAGTTTCTTGCTCTGCTCCCAAAATGAACAAAAATCCCAAAACTCGTTTCCCAAAGCTCCGCAAAGGCTTCCTGTCACAGTGTTCCCTGAGGCCCTGATGTCGGGAAATGGACTAACTCATCCCATTTCTACTCTGCAGTTGAGGCCTGCCAGCATGAACAGTTGCCCATCTTGTTGCTGATTTTTTTCTTCCCTGAGCAGGGAGGAGAAGGTTGTAGCCAGCCTTCTTTTGAGAGTTCAGTTCAGGGCACAGCTGGCTTCCTTACAAATGTCTCTCCTCTGAGTGGATCTCCAGGAGCAACGCCCATGCCTGCTGGTGTGCTTCTTTTATGTTCCTTGTTCTCGGCTTGCGATCAAACAAGCAATAGAAGGAACATTTTGGTTCCACAGAATGTGTCACCCCAGAGGGGTGGAGTCCTGAGTCGTGATTAGTGGAAAGATCGCTTATTTAAAGGCTGCTGGGCATGACAGCCCCGAACAGCCAGTTCTTATCTGTACTGTCAGCGCTGACAGTAGTAATTGCATTCTTTCCCTGGTGAATCAGTTGCTACTTCAGGCAGCCATTGTCTTAGCGGATGCCCTGCGCTCTCTAGAAACTTGCTGTTCGCCTCCAGGCTTTAAAAGCCTGGGCTGGAGTTGTGCCCGTGTCTCCTCCTCTGTCGGTTTTTGAGAGGATCAATGAAGAGTAGCAATCCCCAGTAACTCGGAGTAAAGGGACAGTGAATTTTCACACAGCAGACTTCTTTCTGCTTGGCTTCAGGATCTTAGAAATAGAAATTTAGGAGAAAAGTCAAGTGGGGGACTTCACTTTCCCGGTGGGTAGTGGGGAGCGTGCTTGCCATGCAAACATAAAGACCTGAGTTCAGATCCCCAGCGCCCGTGGAACAGCCTCCATTGTAACTTCAGCTCTGTAGGGTGACGACAAGCAGATCCACAGAGCTCATGGCCAGCCTGACTAGCTAGTCAGTGAGCTCCAGGTTCAGTGAGAGACCCTGTCTTTAAAATAAACAAAGAAGTGGAGCATGGTAGAGGAAGACAACACACCTTTGGCTTCCGTACTCATGAGCATATGTATGTTTGGACACCTGCACACATGTTTACTGTTGTACACACATGTAGACTTTATATGCATACACATATATACACACATGAAAAGATAAAAAAGGCTGGAGCTGGGTGGTGGTGGCACATGCCTTTAATCCCAGCACTCTGCAGACAGAGGCAGGTGAATCTCTGTGAGTTCAAGGCCAGTCTGGTCTACTTAATCCCAGCACTCTGCAGACAGAGGCAGGTGGATCTCTTGTGAGTTCAAGGCCAGTCTGGTCTACTTAATTCCAGCACTCTGCAGACAGAGGCAGGTGGATCTCTGTGAATTCAAGGCCAGTCTGGTCTACAGGGTGAGTTCCAGGACAGTCAGGATTACGCAGAGAAAAAAAAAAGATAGGTAGGTAGGTAGGCAGGCAGGCAGACAGACAGACAGACAGACAAACAGGCAAAATAACCGTGCTGGGTATAGTAGTGGCATCACTTCAGAGATTTAAATACTTGAGTAACCACACTCTCCCTTCCTGTTTCCTGTCAGCACGGAAGTCATGGACGATCTGCAGAAGCTCCTGCCTGGCTTTCCTGGAGTGAACCCACAGGCTCCATTCCTGCAGGTGGCCCCTAATATGAACTTCATGCACAACCTGTTGCCCATGCAGAGTCTGCAGCCAACTGGGCAGCTTGAGTACAAGGTAGTTGGCTGTGGAGAAGGCCTGCCCACAAGAAACAAACTTGATCTTCCCTTGGGAGGCTTTAAAAGGACTGTCCCTAATATCGGAGGATTTCCTTAGCGAGGGGGAGGTCCCTTTTTTAAAGGCTCTGGCGATGGGAGATTTCCTCAGCTCCTTGCACCATGGGCAGATGCTCTAACTGTAGTAGATGACAGAGTGCTGTTTGCTCCCATATTTCACTGTCTCACCACTGGATCCTGCCTGTTTCCTTGGCAGGAGCAGTCTCTATTACAGCCGCCTGCACTACAGCTGCTGAATGGAATGGGGCCCCTTGGCCGGAGAGCATCAGACGGAGGAGCCAACATCCAATTGCACGCCCAACAGCTGCTGAAGCGCCCACGGGGACCCTCCCCACTTGTCACCATGACACCAGTGAGTAGCAATAGAACTTGACTGTCTTAGAGGCTTTTCATAAGAAGGCCATGAGCCAAGGCTGGACCCGACTGAAATACCTGAATTTCCTCTCTACCGTACAGTGTTCTGTGTGTTCCGCTGACTTACCTCCTCTTCTCCAGTGGTCCTCATAAATGCAGCTCAGAGGACTTTCCCCAGCAGAAGGCAGTTTAAGTGGGCAGTGCTCTCTGGAATGAATTGCTTTTTAAATTCAATCTTACAAAGATTAGTTGGCAAGGGGCGTGCACAGGCTACAGTGGACTCATGGAGGTCAAAGGACAACTTTTGGGAGTCAGTTCTCCCCTTCTTCCCTCACATGGGGTGCAGGGATCAAACCTCCGTCTCCAGGCTTGCACAGCAAACGCCGCCTCGCCCAGCCTCTCACCAGCCCCTGAATTAACCTCTTTTTAGGTGAGTTTCCAAAATGCCCATCTCCCCATCGCTCCTTTGAGTGCCACCACCTAACGTTTTTGGCACAACCTCAGTGCCGATGTGACTGCATCATGGCTCTAACTTCGCTTTTGTGTGATGACGACATACAGAGGTTTACCTGACACATTGGTTTCTGTTTGTTTCTGATGATCTTTCTGTTATAGTCCCATCAGATTGAATACGATGAATTGCATGGTCCTCGTGAGCTGTTCAGGGCAGTACTGCTTAAAATCACAGTAGCTGGCGACCTCTGTCCTCCTTTGATCCATCGTGGATCAATACTTTTGTAAAACACTCCACTAACTTGTCATGAACACACGCAGACGCTCACTCTGGGGTTCTGGGCTGTCCTTATCATGGGTTTGGCCCCAGAGCGCTGTGTGAGCCTATGGGCCACACTCTCACTAGCACGGCCGTTGAGAAAGCAGTTCTTCAGCAGGGCCGTTGGCAGACTGGCTGATATCAAAGACAAGTCTAGCCGTACGAAGCGTCGGAGTAGTAAAACAGTGTGCAAAGCTGTGGAAGGCCAGCCCTTGAGAGGCAGGCGCAGGACGGTCACTGCAAGTTTGAAGCCAACCTGGTGTACATGGTGAGTCCCAGGCTAGCCAGGGCTAAGACACAACCTTAAAAAAAAAAACAAAAAACGGCATGTGGGATTAAATGCCAAAGTGAATGACATGGTTCTTAGGCAGCAGAGCTTTCGATGGGCAAGGTCAGTATTGGCTAGGAGGGATCAGGATCAATATTGTGGGAAGTGGGGTGACTTCTCTGTCCACTGGAGTTGTTGTTGCCAAGCTCTTGTTGATAAATCCAGTAGGCATTTTTAATCTTTACCTTTTTGGATGTCCCAACTCTATTAGTCATTGTTGACTTTTTCTTCCCCCTCTTTGTAATCCTTTTTTTTGGGGGGGGGCTCCTGTAACACCACCCTGGATTTTCCTTCTGCCCTCCAATTTCCTTTCAGGTTTCCTTTCTGCCCAGAGTTGGCAGACCTGTGTCCCCTTTCCCATTCCTGTCTTCTCTTTGGATGAGCCTGTCCACTCCCATGATTCCACCTGCCATCTGTTTCTCCCCCCAGTGTGTTCTTCAGAGATCTACACATGTGCGTGTAGGATTGCCTCCACCAGAGGTTTAGTGGCCACTGCACAAGTACTCACAATCTGAGTGCAGTGGTTCCAAAGCTTGTCTTCACCCAGTGACACTTGTCTCCTCTACAGTGACAGTGAGCAGTCACAACCTGGTGACTACACAAATTGGAACATGGATTTTTTTTTTTAAATCTTTATACAAGTTTTATTATTCCTGCTATCAATTATCTAATGTCTATGAATTAAATAGCTTACATTGCTCCATCTCTGCCTCCCATTCCTTAAGTCATGGTCACCAGTCACCTGGATTAACACAGTAGACTCCCAGATAGTACTGGGCTGGCTTCCTGGTTTCCACTGGCTGCCTCTTCCACCCTGCAACCGAAGAGACATCACTTTTCCAAACACAGATCCTGTAACACTGTGCCCCTGCTTAAAATTCTGTAGTGATTCACCACTACCCATCCCCAAATGAATTTGTATAGTATTCAAGGCCTCAACTATAGCCACTTCCTGTCCAGCTATTTACTCCACCCTTAGAACTAAAGTAAAGGATGGAAAAATTCAAATATTGGAGTTATTTCAAAAAGTTTTTGTTGGGGGCTGGGGAAATGGCTCAGTGGTTAAGAGCACTGGCTGCTCTTGCAGAAAGCCTGGGTTCGATTCCCAGCACCCACATGATGACTCATAACTGCCTGTAACTTCAGTCCCAGGGATCTGGTGTCCTCTTCTGTCCTCTGTGGGCACTAGGCACACATGTGGCACATAGACATACATGCAGACAAAACACCCATACACGTAAAATAATAATTAAATAAAAAGGTTAAAAAGTTTTTGTTTTGTTTTGTAATTAACCCAGTTTTTAAGAAAACATTTATTTCTAATTAAAGGGGGGGGTGGTGTCAGAGGTCAGAGGTGTAGGAGCCTTTGGAGTTTGAGTTACAAGTTGTAGTGAGCCGCCCAGTGTGGGTGCTGGGAACCAAACCCAGGTCCTCTGCAAGATAGTATGTGCTCTTAACCACTGAGCCATCTGTCCAGCCCCATAATGCAGTGTTTTGAAAATGCCCCGTTTGGTCATCAAGTAATTTCTGATGTAGTACTGGAGGTGTGGATGATGCTTGTATGTGCCACTGGGCCACGGACATATTTGAGGGTTCACAGCATTCCTGTCTTCGTGCAGAGGAGCCAGCAGCCCCAGTGACGTGCGTGGATGGTGCTTCTCAATTCATTTATGTTTTGGAGGGTAATGAGTATTTTTAAAGCATTGGATTACAACTCTTTGATTACACATTATGTGACGATGTACTTTCTAACACCATGATGCTTTCCTGGAGTTCAGACATCCAAACTCTGGGACTGACATTAATGTGAAGCCACGGTCAGTCCCTCGGCCCTTTAGGTAGGCAGTTTTTTGTGTGTTCCAGGTCCTTGGACACTTTTCTCAGCCTATGACCCTTTTGTTCTTTGCCTGGCTCCTAGCCCTTGTGAACTCCTCAGGTCTCAGGTCAGGTGTTACTTCCTCCAAAGCACCTTCTTTAATTCCCAGGCACCCCAAAGAGTACTTGAGAGAGCTTAACCATGTTCTTATTCTTTCAAGGCTGTTCACTTGTCTCTATAAAACAAAGGCAAAGGCTGTAGCTGTAAATTCACAGTTTATCTTATAGTAGGCATCCAAGTAGTAGATGAACAAATGGATATGATAAGGGAAGAAATCCAAATTTATTACTCCTGAGCAATATGGAACTGGAAAACACGATGTGTGAAAGTTCCCTCTAACCCATGGGTTCTAGAAAAGTCTTTGATATAAGAACATTAACAAGACTCTTGGCCTCAGTCCAGTTATCAGAGTTCAAGGCATCACAGAGTAAGCTGCCACCCTGAGCCTTTCCTTCCTGTCTCTGCAGGCAGTGCCAGCAGTTACCCCTGTGGATGAGGAGAGCTCGGATGGGGAGCCAGATCAGGAAGCTGTGCAGAGGTAATGTGGCGTCTGGCAGTGCTTGCAGAACATCCTTGGGCAGGCTCCCCCTGCAACCAGCGAAAGGTCACCTCTGCCCACGGAGGTGGTGCAGTGCAGCTTCAACACTTGTGTGGTCTCTTTGCTCAAGCCAGATGGCATGTTCCTCCCCACACGGAAGTAACGGAAGACTGCCCAGAAAATCTCATTTCTATAAGCGCCATTGGAAGCCCCTTAAGTGACAGCAATAACCTTAAGAACGTTTTCTCTCCTCCCTCCTTTCTTCCTTGTCCCCTGCCTTCATTGCAACTCTGATAGTATTCAGAAGGCACAGAGCCTGCTCCTACCTGCCATGAACTGTTTACTGAAAAGGAGTTGGAGATTGAGATGACGGTGATCCTAGCTAGTCTGGCCATGGACCTCTGGCATGGACTCCTCCTTCCCAGGAGAAGGAATGAATACCTCCTGTACTGTTTGCTGTGTGTTTCTTCTACTCCCTTGTTCCAACAAAGAGATATTGGAAAAGGAAAAAAAAAATGGGGTGGGGTGGGATGCGGGCCAGAGACAGATGTAAATATCCGTTGTTTGTAGAACCTTGCTGAGAGATGCCTAATTCCCAGAGAACAGCAGTGACCGTCAGGCATGCCATGCTGTCCATTGACCTCAGTCCCCGTAGCTATGGTCTTCAGCTCCATGCATGCCCCCCTGTGGAGCTGTCTTTCTTATTTTCTGGGGAAGGGTTTTCACCAGAACCCAGCATGTATTTTCCCAGAAATGCGGGTGTTCTTCAAGATTATATGTTTTCCCTTGAGGGAAGTTGAAATAAAATGGTTTTCATGGGCTCTTGGGGAAACTTTGGGTGTTTTTAATGGACGTTAACCACTGATGGCTTTCTCTAGAAAGTTTGCATACAGCAAATCACAGTCTGATAACGCCTTTTAGCTTACATAGGCAATGTAGTCAGGAATAAACCAAGAGCCTTATGGTTGTTGTCCAGGACTCTCTTCCTACACTCAGGAGGTCTATATAAGAGCTCCTGTTCAAAGAAGCTGGTCTTGTGCAGAAAAGAAAAGGAAAAAAAATCAAAGCACCCTAGTGAACAGGGATTGCCAGTTCCCGCCACAGCCTAGCCAATAGAAGAAAGATGGTGGTGGCTCCGCCTCACTCTGATGCTCTTGTTCGTATGAAGGATCTGAGGTTGCACACGAGCCCTGCTTGGGCCGTGAGGAAACGAGAAAGTGGGAACCGTGCTAAGTACTGCCTTCCCTCCTTGAGAAGATGCAGCTGTGTTTCATCTTTGTCTTGGGCTTCGCTTCCTCTGTCCCCACTTCTCTTCAGACCAGCATTGAGAGGCTAGGATGCCCATCATTTCAATGGGACGGAAGGGAATCATGCTTCTCTTAGGTGTACCCAAGACAAGCAGAAGAGCTGAGGAAGCTGGACCAGACGCAGGGCCTGGATCTTGTTCGATGCTGACCCGTGTAGGTCTGGAAGCTCTTTAGAGTAAAAGGCATCATTGAGGCTGCCTCTTGGGCGCCTGACTCTTCAGTTTCCTTACCTTGCTTTTTTACCTCCTGAAAATAGCTCTGAATATCTCACGTGGTTTTATTTCTTTACCCTCTTAAGTTAGTCTTCTGGGGTCCACATCAGTTTTTCTTCTCCATTGATTGAGTTCTGGTCACAGGAGCTGAGGGAAGAGCTCACTTGTCCCCAAATAAATCTATTTTCTTTGGCATGTAGTAAGGACAGCACAAAGCCTGAGGCCTCTGACACCAAGAGACATAGGTTGACTCTTTCTGAATACCAAGAGACATAGTTGACTCTTTCTGAATACCTCCCTTGAAACAGGGCTTGGGTTCATTTCCTCTTACTTATAGTTTGGAAATTTGGAGAAAAATTAATGTGTAAAAAAAACAAAAAATTCCATTAAATGGAATGGAGTAAGGAAATTGATCCTGTTGCCTTTGTAAGCTAGATACACCTTTCTTCTCTTAAATGGCTACTCTCAAGCTCAGAACCCACTCAGTGGTAAGCAGACTTCTGTTGTCCAGTTAGACATGCTCTACCTCCATCCTGTCGGGGGCCGCTTGCCATGGAACCTTCTGGCGCCCCACACTGTCCACTGAGGGCTTCAGACTAACTCCTGTTGCTTCTTGTGCAGGAACATTCTCGTCTTTTTACTATGAAATGTCCTCCCTGCTTGTTGCAGGTACTTGGCAAATAGGTCCAAAAGACACACACTGGCCATGACCAGCCCGACGGCTGAGATCCCACCGGACCTACAACGGCAGCTAGGACAGCAGTCTTTCCGTTCCCGGGTCTGGCCTCCTCACCTGGTACCTGACCAGCATCGGTGAGTAGCCACATGGCAGTGTGAGCTTCCTTGAGGCTCATTGGTCCAGCACCCTTATGACTAGTCTCCAGGTCATGGTGACTGGTTTTAACTAGAAGCCACCTGCCATCCCGAACTCACATCTTCTCAGCTCCCAGCACTAAGCAAGGCACAGGGCAAAAGTTTTCTCTCGGATTCTGGAGCAATGGAAGGTCCTTCCATCCTGTTTCCTTGCAGCTCTATTTATCATCTGCAACTGATTCCTCTAGGCCTTCGAGGGAGTGATGCTCTTGGAAGGCAACTCTAGAGTTGAGGATTTTGTAGCAACATCCATAGACCTGACTCTAATAGTTCACCTTTGGAAGAACGGGAACTTCATTTGGTGTTAGCCCTGAGCAGCAGGCTGGCTGTAGAGGGAGATGCATCCCTAATGAATGGTAGAACAGGAATGGAAGTGATTTTTCGAAGAGTCTGACAGCAGGGTCTTCACTAGGCCTCTTATTTAGATCATTGCCTTGAAGAAGGGAAACAAGCTTTCACTATCCTGACCAGGGAAACATTTCCAAACCTAAGGTAGCCTGGCAGCAAGAGAGCTGAGGTGATTCTCTTCCATGACTCCCTTGGTGACTGACAGTCTTAGCCATGTCCATTCTGATGCTGTCCTCCTGCTCACAGGCCACACTTCCTAAGTCAGCCGCCGCCACCGCCGCCGCCGCCGCCGCCGCCGCCACCGCCGCTTGATCCGTTCCTTCCGGTCTTCTTGTGGGGGTAGTAGAATGCAGTCTCCCTTCTGGGAAGGTTGTGAACAGTGGGTTCTGAGGAAATTAGGTCTATTTGTGTGCCCATAGGAAGGAATGCTTGTGACTAGTCACACTGATCAGCTCCATGCAGTGGCTCTCATTGTACCTCTCCCTCACTGGGCATCAGGTAATCAGCAAGAGCAGGTGACCTCTGAGCAGACGGGAACATAATTAGTGCCACGTTGGCACTCTGGAAGAATGGAAACGAACCTCTCTAAATGACCAGGAACAATTTAGAGAGAAAAAGTCCTGTTAGGAGCAAAAGGAATGAAGGTCCTCACGTCTGACTGTGATGGCACAGTCCCTCAGATGGAACCCCCTGGGAACTGCATGTCAGTCACCATAGACAGCTCCTCAGTGCATGTTGGCTGGTGAGCTGACCCCGCCCCTGGCAGCTTATAACTGAGGACTCTGCTCTCGCACTTGTCATAAAGATGCTTCTTGGCTCCTCACCCTGTCTTCTGGTCTGATATTTGATTTGTCAGCCCTCCCAGGCCTGTTGTGTAGGTTTTATCCTTTGAGTATCTAGCTTTAATTCTCCGTGCTCCTCAGGAAAACACTGTGATCAGCACTCTCCAGCCAGCCTTCCTCACAGCCCCTCCGTTCTGTTGACATGCTCTTGAAAGAAGATCACAGCAGCCTGCCCTGCCGGTGCATCCATGTGCTGAGCCTTCTGACTGCTGTCACTGCCAGAGCCTGGCTTCCTACAATCTCCTGTCTGTTCCCATGTGTACATTCTTGTAGTGTTACATGGATTTCTGGGGCCAAGGCAGTCTGGGTTGGAAACCAATGAATGTTTGAATGGTATATTGTGTACCGTGGGACACTTGTGTAAACCAAGCATGTCTTGGTGGGGTCACCATACATACACAGAAGAGATTAAAGTTAGTTCAGGGGTAAAGAGAAGCATTCCAAGGCCATAAAATACATGATATGTGGCCTGTCTGTGTCACTGAAATACTTTCATTTTCTGGAAAATGGTAAAAAGAACAGAATACATATCTATTCTTTATGTTATACTAGGTGAAGTCCACCATGGAGACAGAAGAGGGACTGGTCAGCATTGTCACCCCTGGAAGTGTGTGATTTAAAAGTTACACAAGACACATTCTGTCCAGTTGGGGGCTGCGTCTCTGAAGGGTAGAGTGGAAATAGCAGCCTATGTGAGGCTGTCCTCAGGGAACGTGGTTGGCTATTGAAAATAAAGTCAAGCGTGCTTGACACTGCCCGCGCCTCGGCAGTGGGTGGGTCCCTTGGAACCGCTCCCCTGAAGTTACTGTGCCAGGATGAGCCGGGGCCAGTCTCTTCACAGCCTGAGTTTCCAGAAAGCCGTGCCACACCTGGAGCCTTGGAATGTCCTTGCTGTAATGGGAAAGGACGATTTTTGTGCAGAAAGACTGCTTGAAGAACAGCCCTTGGCGACAGAAACCTGTCCATTGCCTGAAGACGCTGAAAGTATAGGAGTTGAATTTTAGGAGGAATAATACCTGTGCTTTCTTTAATTCAGAGGGTCTGAAGTACAGACAGAACAAGCTTCTGCAAGCCTCCTTCCTGAGTGCTGTTTCTGGATTGTGATACCCATCCCCCACCCTGATTAATTTGTCTTTCATGTTACTAAAACAAGTAGGTGTCCACGCTCATTTCACTAGCTCACTACTGCTTAGCGCGTTGGTGAAGTCCGAAGCAGAAGTGCCATCAGTAAAGAGAGCGCGAGGGCTTTCACCTGTCATCAGAGCCCTCTCGGCATCGCGGCCGCGTCATCCTTTCTCCTCAGCCCTTCCCTTCTGCGCTGTATTTGAACTTGCTTGTTCACCTGCTTCCTTGGCTTTGGCTCTGCTTCAGTCTGACCTGGCGACGTGACCAGTCACCTCACCCGTAGCTCAGTGTAATGTCATCTCTGCCCTAGACCTGCCACCCTGACCCTTTCCATCAGCTGTGGGGACGGACGCTGCCTCTGCAGTCTTTAACCTGCTTAGCTCAGCTCATAAACATCTCTTTCTGGTTAGGCAACAAGCATCCGTGTTAGCCAGCCTGGTGCTATCTTTGGGCTCCTAATCAATGGCTCTTCTTTCTCCCCATAAGACATTGGCTGTGTTCTGGTTGCTCAGTGGGGGAACCCCTGTGTCAGAAGGAGGTTGGGCAGGTGCTGCTGTGTAAGGGCTTATCACAGTAGCAAGTCTCTGTGTGTGTCCACAAGGTACGTGCAGGATCTTGAGGCCCACATTCCTGAGGAATGTGCTGTCTCTATCCTGGGATCAGAAGTCCCCATCTTCCCCCACCCCAGCCTCCACCCTCCCCTCTCTGGAACAGAACTGTGAGTTCCAGGCCAGACCTTTGACCTCAGAACTAACTTTGATTCATTCTAACCATACATAGGTTACTGCTGGAGGAAACTCCGGATCAGATGGTAAATTCTAAGTTTCTGAAGATACCAGATAGAGATCTGGTTTTTAAGACCCTAGCTTGCACAAAATAAGCCCGCCCCAAAATGTAACTATAATAGAAAATAAATGAATGACTATAAAACCCAGAACTCTAGTACAGCCAACCCTGGCTAGATTGATGAATTGTACCCTGCTCTAATATGTTTATAAGAACCAGATATAATTGACCCCAGGACCTCACCAGGCCTGGGAAGTAGACTGACCTAAGGTAAGTAGAGGTAGGAAATGAGTGCCTATAGTCCTGAAGGGGAACAGCCCGCGTGCGGGGCTCCTCATGCAGCCCACTGTCCCGGAATTCATCTGGAACAGTGGTCCTTGTGTGATTGATCAAAGCCCCCTGAGTCCTAGCTGCTAACCGTCTCTTCCCATATATTCAGCTCCACCTACAAGGACTCCAACACCCTGCACCTCCCTACGGAGCGTTTCTCTCCCGTGCGCCGGTTCTCAGATGGGGCTGCGAGCATCCAGGCCTTCAAAGCTCACCTGGAAAAAATGGGGACCAACAGCAGCATCAAACAGTTACAGCAGGTAACCTATGGAGGAACAGAGGTAACGAGGCAGTGTCCAGGACTGAACGGTCAGCAGCACTGAAGTGTCGTCACTTCACACAGTGTAGCTTTCCAGTGCCCTCCCCGGGGTCAGACTTGCTTCCCTCATAATGAGACTCAAAGTTTTCCGCAGTCTCTGTAGTTCATTGGAAAGACATTTCTGGTTTGGGTTCCCCTGGGAAGCAAAAGGGAGGGCACGTCTAAGCAATCTTGGCATTCCCCTTGCCACACAGGGCACTAGGTGCTAGTGAACCCTGCTGCCGGACCTTGTTAACACCAAGCATCATCTCCAGCTGGTGTGGCTCCCAGAGGAAGGAAACCTGTGTCCAGGCTGCTATGAAAGGCTAAGAGCTTCAAGTGGCCTGTGCTTTGTATTTGTATGTGATTCCACACTGTCCACTCACTCATGCCCAGTGTGCCCTTGGTGTTTCTCACTCATGCCCATAGAGCAGAGTGTGAGGATCCCTGTCCAAGCCCATAAAGGACACTGCTCTTCTGTGGCTCAATTGCCCATGAGACCTTGGGGCAGATCTGCCTCTGCTGAGATCACTGCATGAGGTGAGCCTGGCTGTGCCTCATCTGTACCCACTGCTTTTCCTTCAGGAGTGTGAGCAGCTGCAGAAGATGTACGGGGGACAGATTGATGAGAGAACCCTGGAGAAGACCCAGCAGCAGCATATGCTGTACCAGCAGGAGCAGCACCATCAGATTCTCCAGCAGCAAATTCAAGTAGGCCCTCACTCACTCTTGGAGTTTGGAGTTGGCTTTCGGGCTCATTAGCCTGTGCGTTGTGAACAGGGCTCAGGGCAAAGTGGAGTGTGAGTTATGTTTATGAGTGACACGTTTGAGTAAAGGCAACTCAGCCCTTTGATAAAGCACAGGAGCAAAAGTCAGAGTCACAGATATGTCCTCTGTGTCTTCCCTTCCCAAGAACAGCGCCCATGAACTTTGCAGCTCCTGATAGTTTTCCTCCCCTGCCCCCTCTTATGTTTTAGGACTCCATTTGTCCTCCTCAGCCTTCCCCACCTCTTCAGGCTACCTGTGAAAATCAGCCAGCCCTCCTCACCCACCAGCTCCAGAGGTAAATGAACCGCTGCTGCACGTCCAAAGTCATTGGCTGGCCAGCATGGCGCCCTGGGTGGAGTCATGGGAAGAACTGACCGACTTGATTGAGCATTCACTTTGGGAGGGTTTTCTGGGAAAACAGGACAGTGGATTTAGAGTCAGAGGAGCTTCCTAAAATCCTGGCTGTTTCCTTAGCCGCATGCACAGAGTAAGCCAGTGTCCATGGCAGGCCAGGACAGTGGGCACTGCCTTTGTGGCACAGAAGACGGGTGGAATGAGATGGGAGCATCCTTGTGGTGGCCTGCTACCATGGTTGGCTTCCGCAAACTAAAAGATGTCTATTTGTGTGTGTCATATGACTAAATGTTAACTCCGGATGGCTCTGTCACCTCAGGAGGCTTATATATCTGTTCTGTCATTTTTTAAGGTTAAGGATTCAGCCTTCAAGCCCACCCCCCAACCACCCCAACAACCATCTCTTCAGGCAGCCAAGTAATAGCCCTCCACCCGTCAGCAGTGCCATGATCTCGTCTCACGGTGAGTGGAGGCAGCCAGGAAGATAGGTCCATTATGTGCCATGCAGGAAAAGATTTGGTCTTTTGCTTTGATTTGCTGGGTTTTTATTGTGTTTCTTGGTTGTGAAATCTTGGGTAAATTCCTTAACTTCTGTGTACCTGTGCTTTCTCAGGAACAACTGTAATAATAGCAACACTTAATAAATATATGTAAATCACCTGGGGCAGCAACCAATATAAAAGTCTGTAATACAGGTTAACCATTATTAATATAGCTACTAAAACCCTCTCCAGTCCTCCTACTGTGTATGAAGTCTGATGAGTCTGATTCTTCAGAGGCTAGCATACAGCAGTTCTTGTCAGTCTCCTTGGCATTCTGGAAAAGCATTGGAATTGCCTCTAGGTTCTTCTATTCAAGGTGGAGTCCTTGAATCAGAGTTGGATCTTGGGTTCTGTTCCAGAACTGGCAGATCAGAACGTACAATTTAACCACTGTTCAGGGTCATTCGTGTGTGTTCACATTTGGGAAACATTGCACACACCTCTGTTACTCAAAATCCAGCTGTAGACCAGCACTTAGGGGAATTAGTTGGAAATTACAAATTCATGGAGAATCCACTTGACCTACTGAATCATAGTTCTACAGATAGGACCCGGTGAGTGAGGTCACTTTCCTGCCAGTTCTTGGTATTGTCTTATATAGTGAGGTTTAAGAAGGTTGTTCTAGATGCTGTCTGCTGTGGGCTCCCTTACTTCCACCTGGCAGGTAACCTGGGCACCCTGCTGTCCCCTTCTCTGCAGGTGCTACATCTCCCTCCCAGTTTCAAGGCTTACCCTCCCATGGTGCAATCTTTCAGCAGCAGCCTGAGAACTGTTCCCCACCTCCCAATGTGGCACTAACCTGCTTGGGCATACAGCAGCCTAGCCAGTCCCAGCCGGTGACTATCCAGCTACAGGAGCCAGTTGACATGCTCAGCAGCATGGCAGGGACAGCTGCAGGCTCTGTAGGGCGGGGTATCGCCATCAGCCCCAGTGCCAGTCAGATTCAGATGCAGCACCGGAACAACCTAATGGCTACCTTCAGCTATGGGCACCGGCCCTTGTCCAAGCAGCTGAGTGCTGACAGCGCAGAGGCCCACAGGTAAGCTCCTTGGTGTTGCCCAGCCCCTGTGGAGGTGATCTGGAGAGGAAGAAGTCTCTTAGAGTGAGGAGCAAGTATGAGGAGCCTGTGCTCGTGTGTCACGCGTTGTAAAAGCAGCATGGTGGGTTTGGGATGAGCTTGTGAACTGTTAGTGAGACAGGAGGAAAATGGCAGTGTGCTTTCCTGATGGCCTGCAAGGAAGGGAAGGTCTGTTAGAGGAATGTGGGAAGGGGTCAGTTCCCCGTTGTTATTAGTCTAGGGTCTTTCCTTCTCTGTTGTTCTCTGGGAAACTGCTGCTCTAAGCAGCTCAGATTATTTTGTAAGAAAGGCTAGATAAGACTGAGAATATAGATAGCTCTGCAGGTGGAGTGCTGGGTTGGCACACACCAAGCCCTGGTTTTAGTCCCAACACCATAAAAACCAGGTGTGCCATCCCAAACCCAGAACCCCAGCACTCTAGAGGTAGAGGCAGGATCAGGAGTTGAAGGTCCTCCTCAGCTACATGGCAAGTTAGAGGCTAGCCTGGGCTGCATGAGACCCTATTCAAGAAACAAACCAAAGCCACATTGTTGCTTTCAAGACTGCTACTTACATGCCCGGTACCATAGTCTCTTCAAAGAGACTTGGATAAGCAAAGAAGGGGACAAATAGCAGTGACTGCACAACCCTCCGTGGCCCAGCACAGGTCTGTACCGTGGGAGCTTTGTGCTAACGAAGGCTAGAGACTATCCCCAGGGAAGCTGAGTAGTTATAACTCGAATGCCTGGTACTCACACCCTTTTGTGTCTGCAGCTTGAACGTGAATCGGTTCTCTCCTGCTAACTACGACCAGGCGCATTTACACCCCCATCTGTTTTCGGACCAGTCCCGGGGGTCCCCCAGCAGCTACAGCCCTTCAGCAGCAGTGGGGTTTCCTCCAGCTCAAGCCCTGAAAGTTGCTCCACTTGACCAGTTCCCCCCTTTCCCTCCCAGTGCTCATCAGCAACCACCACACTATACCACGTCAGCACTACAGCAGGCCCTGCTCTCCCCTACACCGCCAGACTATACCAGACACCAGCAGGTTCCCCACATCCTTCAAGGACTGCTCTCTCCCCGGCATTCGCTGACCGGCCACTCGGACATTCGGCTGCCTCCAGCAGAGTTTGCACAGCTCCTTAAAAGGCAGCAGCAGCAGCGGCAGCAGCAGCAGCAGCAGCAACAGCAGCAGCAGCAACAGCAGCAGCAGCAGCAAGAATACCATGAATTGTTCAGGCACATGAACCAAGGGGATGCTGGGAGCCTAGCTCCTAGCCTCGGGGGACAGAGTATGACAGAGCGCCAGGCTTTATCTTATCAAAATGCTGACTCGTACCACCACCACCACCATGCCAGCCCTCAGCATCTCCTACAGATCAGGGCACAAGAATGTATCTCACAGGGTCCCTCGCCCACCCCCACCCACGGGTATGCCCATCAGCCGCCACTAATGCACTCGGAAAGCATGGAAGAGGACTGTTTGTGTGAGGGAGCTAAGGCGGGCTTCCCAGACAAGAGCCCAAGCACACTGACCAAAGGTTGCCACAACAGCCCTCTGCTCTTGAGTACCGGTGGGCCTGGGGACCCTGAGTCTTTGCTGGGAACTGTGAGTCAGGCCCGGGAGCTGGGGATCCATCCCTACGGACACCAGCCAGCTGCCACATTCAGTAGAAATAAGGTGCCCAGCCGAGGTAAGAGTCTCTCAAAGTAAAAGTCTTGGACAAGTCTGCCCTAAGTTAAGCGTGCAGGGGCCTTAGCTTGGTTCTGCTGGTACTCACTCTGTGCTCCTAATGGGGAAGGGGGAACCCTGAGAAGACACTCAGGACCATTTTGGGGAGCAGTGAAGCTTGTAGGAAGTGGCTGTTGGTGGGTAAGAGGTCACTTAAAAAATAAAATGGAAGAAGTAGACAGCACTCAGAACACGCCTGCTCACACCATGGTGTCTTGGAATCCAGATATGCCCGACTATCATCAGAAAGCATCTGCTGTAGAGACGACCAACAGCATTAAGGAAATGTGTAAACTGTAGGGCTGAGAGTCAGAGCCCCCAGCCCTGGCCACACCCTGGCCTGACTATGAGAGCCCTAGACTCTTGGTTCTGGTTGTCCTCTTCTGTGAAAGAGAAGCATGATGACCACTGGCCCTCTGTAGCATCTTGTGACGATTCAGGCGTTTGTATTTATACACACTGCTCATGAGAGAAAGAGAGCACTCGGTAACTGAAAGTGCAGTGTGAACTGTATCAGGGTTGCCTTCATTCTCCTCTGAAGATGAGGGGTTCCATCTGTGAGTTAGCATGCTCATGCTTGCCTAGCAAAACCAGGAACGCTATCCCCTGTGACAGTCTTTCATTTCACCCATCCTCACCACAACCACGAAGGGAATAAAGATGGTAAAGATGGACTTAACCAGAGTCTGCAACTCTGAGCATTTCTTCCATCATTCCCTCCCTGGAGCTGCCTGCATCTCCGCCTTGTTCTTTCAAGGCAATGCACACAACTCGGCTCTGAGGCTAGTTAAGTCCTGCGTGCAGAGCAGGTTGGAAAAATCTTGAGCTTAAGCAGGTTATGTGAAGACTTGATGGCTTCAAATGTACTGGTCATATGCTCAGAGAGAAGGAAAATGTGTTGCATAACATGACAATTAAATCTTAACCTCTGGGGCAGATTGTGTCACCTAGCCTAGAGGTCTGCCCTCTGCATGCATGTCGTATTCTCCGGTGGCCATAATTAGGGTGGAACTTTCTGAGCAAGTCATATGTCCAATGAGAGGCACCTACCAGTATTGGAGGTTGTGACGGAACCACAGGTGGAAACAGACCTGTCAGATGGAAGGAGGGACTCCTCCACTCTGCTAAGTGTATATTACGGAGCAGAACCTAGATCTGGGTAGAAATCCCAGCAAAGTTTAGCTCCCTGTGGAAGACTGTTAGCGGAAACTGACAGTATAGGCTGCCTGAGCAGCCTGGGAACTTCCTGTTGCTGGGTTTGTTCTAGATGAGATGGATGGCCTTGATGGACATCCTGTGGAAGGAATCCGTGTGAGGAGAGCTTCTGATGAGCTAGCATGCCAAACCTGCGTGGTGCACAGGTGCTCTCACATACAGTTCATTCTGTCATTCCTTCTTTTTGTGGTGCTGGAGCAAAACCCAGGGCCTCACACGTGCTAGGTGAGCAAGCTCGACCACTCAGCTGCACCTGGCCCATATTTTCGTTGGTGCAATGGCCCATTATTCCCATTGTACCCGTGAAGCGGCCAGGACTGGAGAGGTTTAGGACTTCCCTCTGGGTCAGCTGACAAGTAGCACTGCCACTCTGTCAGCACCCCAACAAGTGCTTGACCATGTTCTGATGCAGATTACTGGAGAAGGAATAAAGCTGGAGGGGATGGTACTCCCCCCGCCCCGCCAGCCCCCAGCCACCATGTGTTTAAATACAATAGAAATGTTCTTCCAGAGACTTTCTCTGATTTCTCTTCACTCTTTCTCCCATGGGATGCCTGTGCACAGGAAGGATGGAGAGGCCTCACTCACCACTCTCCCCTGTTGTCAGAAATGCCTCTTTAGCTGCTTCCTGTCCACAGTAGGCTGAGCGTGGTCAGTTCACATGCTGTGGTAGCATCAGAAGAGAGAGGGGCCGACTCTGTAGAAGAATAGGGAGGTCTTCTAGAAGCTAAGTAGCACATGGGCAGAGAGGATTCTGCCCTTGGGGCTGCGGGGAGAAGCGCAGGAAAGAGCCAGGGGACAGTGTCTCGGGGCCATCGCACCCAGGCTTGCTTAGCTTGGAGTGCAGCCCGGGAAAGAATTAGGAGAAGCTAAGAAGAGCCAGAGTTTTGTCTAGGTCCAGCTTCATATTGCATGAGAATCATGTAACTGCTCCATTCTCCTGATAGTTAAACAACTTCAGAGTGATTTCCAGGCTACCAACTGGTCCCAGTCAGGTCTCCTCCCGGGCAGAGGCTTCATTTCAGGTCCATACTGTATGTTACAGTTCCTTGGTCATCAGAGCCGTCCTTCCTTCTCTAGCTGACCAACACCTGTTACTCCCCTTCCCTTCGACCCTGTCGCCCACCACCGTCACCTCCACTATCCCCTACAAATACTTTGTGGCCTCGAAGAGTCAAGACAGACATGTAACCCTCTAGGTTTCAGTTCAGTGTTGCCCTGACCTTCAGCCTTACCCCCGGTTTTCCTCTGGGTGGCTCTCCCCCTACGGGGTCCTGTTTATCATTGACCCCCCCCCCCCCGACCTTTGACAGTTTTGTAGAGGCTTCACCTTTACTCCCACCTGTTTGCTGTTGTATCACAGAGATGAGTTGCCCTCCTTCCTAATATCTGTCCTCAGCAAAGCCACATACGTATAATTATGTGAGTTTAGGGCCCCGAAGAGTGAAATAATGCAGTGGAGGCATTGGTTTGGTGAAGCCCAGTTCCTGCTGCTGCAGTTGCTTCAGAACCCCTTGGGGTGTGTGTGTGTGTGTGTGTGTGTGTGTGTGTGTGTGTGTGTGTGTTGGAGGTGTTCTATTCATGAAGAGCTATATCAGAAGTGGTGTGGAATGTGTGCTATAGTTCACAGGCACAGAACTCTGGACCTATTAGCGTTTCTTAAGGGTAAATGAGCAAAGCTTACTGATGTTACTCTAGGAAACTTAGATGCCCTCGTACCTTCGTCGGTGGTTTCCTGTTTCCTATATGTCTGTTTGCCACCAGCCAGTAGGAGGCCAGCTTGGGCAGAGCACTGAGCATGTGCTTTGCCCAAACTTTCTTCCAAGTGTCACAAGTTTCAGGGCTGACTCTGCCCTCTACTGCCTACAGCCTCATTGTCTTCACTTGAGAAGTGCATCCTCCTTCTGCAGTGTTACAGGGCTTGAGGCTTTTGACTCCATAAGTAAATAAATACAATAGCACAACCAGTTATACAACTTAAACTCAGAAAACCACATCCTCTTCTCTGAGCCCAGTCAGTGTCAGTCCTTGCAAAGTGTAAAGTGCTGACAGCCTTGGAGGGATTAAGATGTTCCCCTTACAACCCTTAAGAGGTAGGCAAACATGCTGTTTCTCATTTACTCTGAAAACCCAGTAAACAGGATGAGTCAACATTGACAGATTCAGCAGTTACGAAAGCTGCCCCAGAGTCCCCCAGGTGTCGGGTGTGCCTTGGATCCCTTGGTGCATTTTGTGCCTTACTTGTTCAGTCACCCTCCCCTCTGGACCCTCCCGGATATTGGAAGGCATGGTCCCTGCGTTATTTAAATGCCCGTCCGTGAGCCTGCCTGGTCTTCCAGCTCCTGCAGTGGTATAAAAGGTGCCAGAGACTCTTGTCCCTTGTTAAGTGGGTCGGTCTTTTTACAGCCTCTGGTCAGCAGGTCTCATCCAAGGACTTTGAGGTTCAGCACTCTTCCTAAACTGACTTCTTTCCCTGTGGAGTCCTTGGTGTTTATCAGAGACCTTCCACCTGCCAGATAAGGGACCGTAGGGTAAAGGGGAGGCTGCCTGGCTGTCAGTTTTGCATACTCCAGTGGTGATGGACCTGGACCCTGGCTTGTGCGGCTCATTCCTGGCCCTTGCATTCTTTCCTTATGCCTGTGTTAGCTTCCTGCCACTGTAACAAAATGCCTGAGAAGATCAGCGTATGAGGAGGAAAGATGTGGCAGAGCTCCCAGTCACCACTTGTCCTTACTGCTTTGGGGCCTGTGGTGAGGCAACACACCACAGCAAGGAGTGTGTTGGAACAAAGCTGCACCTCCTTCTGACTGGGAAACAGAAAGGGAGTGGATGGGGGCCTGTCTCCCAAATCCCAGTCATCCTAACTTTTGAAAAACTTGTTTTCATTTGTATTTATTTTGTGTAGCGCAGGTAGGTGGGTTATGTCCCATATGTTGCACAGCACTCGTGTGGAGGCCAGAAGACAACATGCAGGAGTCCCAGGGATGGAACTCAGGCCATCAGGCTGACTGCAAGCACCTTCACGCACTGAGCCATCTTGCCACCCTAAGAGAGTGGGAGGGAGGGAGGGAGAGAGAGAGAGAAAGCTAACTTACATGCAGCTCAGGACAGCTGAGGAGGTCAGTTCTCTCCTTCCACCTATGGGTCCTGGGGATTGAACTCAGGCCATCAGACTTGATGGCAAATGCCTTTACCTGCTGAACCATCTCACCAGCCATAACCTAACTTCATTCTATCAGGGCTTTCCCTCCTAAGTTTCATTATATCCTGTTAGTGCCACATGCCAGTGACAGGGTCTTCAACACAGGTTCCTTTGGGTGACAGCCGAGATCCTTACCCCAGCAGCGCCCTATTCCCGCTCTACTGCTTCCCAGCACAACTTCTGGATGTGGGGTGCTGACCCTTGCAGTAAGCCTGCTCCCCAGCTCCTGTCAGTGTGCTTCGTTTCGTCGGGCGTGGGTTCATTCCTTGTGATGCTGAAGGATCAAACATAGATCCTACACGCACTAAGCAAGCATTTCGCTGCTGAGCTGTGTTCTCAGCCCTGGATCTGGTTGGTAATCGCATTTGTTTCTTCCAGATCCAAGGCTGCCACTCTGGAAACTTTAAGTCTGGGGAACTAACTTGTTTGGTGTCCCATGCTCTGGAAGCAGTCTGTGTACCCCACAGAAGCAGATGCCCAGAAGGATCAGCTACCTGGCTGGAGTTTCCTTCCCCTCCCCAGGAAGCAGTGAAGCTAGAATCATGCTGGGTCTCCCCTCCCAGACTTGCGCTCATGGCCACTGTGCCGCCTCCACTTGATGGAGGAGGGAGCGCTAAGCTGGACACCCAAGAAAGCTGGTCACCTCATCTGCCAAGTGATAGCTCTTAGGTCCCGGTGGCATTTCAGGCCTGTGAGCATCACTCAGGAAACCAGACACAGGAGAGTTAAGAGCAGGAAAGCAGAGGCCTCAGGACTTCAGAAAGGCTGGGCGGGCACTTGGGTTTGGAGAAGCCTCATTTCTCAGATCTAAAGGATTCAAAAGGGGGAAAGAGAACAGACAGGAACACACACACACACACACACATACACACACACACACACACACACACACACACACACACACACACACACACGCATCTGGAAGAAGGAGAAAAGCCTGAAATGCCAAGAGGACTGGTTTTAGTTTTAGTTTTGTTGCCTGCTCCTGATTATTGATAACAGTTCTTAAAATATCTGAACAAGGTCCAATGAGATGGCTCAGCAGGTAAAACCCTGATGACCTGAGTTTGAGCCCTTCAGCCTACAATGGAAGGAGAGAACCAACGCCTGAAAGTTGTCCTCTCACCCCCCACCCAGGTCATAGCCTGTGTGACCCCATGTGCACACAACTAATAATTTTTTAATGTTTTAAATCTTTGAACAAGAACTGAGATGTAGCATATATACAACATATGCATCACATACATATAACACATGCACACATATAAAAATAGGAACAGGGATTAAAAAAAAGACTAGTGCAATCTTTATAGGGTAGTATCTAGGGGGTGCTTAGAAGATGATGTAGGCAAGAGGTAATGGGCCTTGCCTGGAAGTGGAAAGTCTGGGGTCTGAAGTGCCTACCACTGAATGAGTGGCTTCTTTAGATGTCTAGTGAATGTAGGACTGGGCAAAAGGAGTCAAGCAGGACTCCAAGAGCTTATCCCTTAAAGATTAGGGAAATGAGGTGTCAAAACAAGGGTGTCTGGAGAAGTGGATGAGTTTGGAATTTGACATAAGTGTTACATACTGGTTAGATAGCCAAGAAAATAGTTAAGAAAGCATTTCAGTAATTCTTTTCACATTTATTTAGTGTGTGTGTGTGTGTGTGTGTGTGTGTGCGCGCGCGCGCGCACGCAGAATCATTTCTCTTACTAGGTGGGTTCTGAGGATTGAACTCGGATCATCAAGCTGGATGGCAAGTCCCTCTCTTCACTGAGCAGCTTGCTGGTCCCATTACAGTATTGCTTTATACAGTCAGTGAAGTTGAAGCCATAGAACTAGATGATGTCAAAGTAGCCGTAGGGAGTAAGGTCAAGCACAGCTATGTGTGAGCACTTCTGTGAAAGGTGAAGGAGCCACGGGCAGCATCAGAAGTGGCACGGGGCCAGGAAGGAGAGACCTGGGGTGGTGCTGAGACAGAAGCCGCATCTGTGGAGTACAGGCCGGAAGCCCTGGCAGCTCTAGAGTTTTCCCTCTGTATGCTGATTTGGGAGCATAGCCCAAGCTAAGTCAGCAGAGAGGTAGGGAAAAAAGGATGAGTATGACCCAGCTCATACCAGCTGGAGGAGGGAGTGCACTAAAGAAACTCATATTTGCTGTAGGGCCTGGTATTGTCCGGCTACCCCAGCTCCTCTGACACCCGTGCCAGCTGGCGGAGCCTGGCAGTTGGGCAATTACTCCTCTCTCTCATTGTCTCTTGCAAGGGACTACATGGGAGTCGGCATCACCGAGAGACGCCATGGGCCTGCTCACCCTGTTGTGCTCCTTTTCCTAGAGTCTGTCATGGGGAACTGCATGGACCGAAGTTCTCCAGGACAAGCAATGGAGCTCCCGGATCACAACGGGCTTGGGTATCCCACCCGGCCCTTGGTCAGTGAGCCTCTCCGGTCCCGGCCGCTCCAGAGACACCACACGATCCAGAACAGCGACGATGCATACGTATGTCAGCCCCTCCTGCTGCCTAGAGGTGGGGTGGGGCCAGTCCTAACTGGAAAGCAGAACACCCCCTCTGCCATCTTCTGGACTGCAGGCTGTGGGGACATTTCTTTGATTCTCCCTAACAGACAAGCCTTAACTCTAGTGGCATCTCAGGGTACCCTTTGTTAGACTTGGGAATCAAATGAGCTGATATCTGGGGTCTTAACCTCTCCCAGGAATCTAAACCCAGGCCCCAACCTATGAACCCTCAATTCTTGGCCCATTCCTGGCAACTGTTTTGCTATCTCTGGCTTTCTTGAGAATTGACCTGTCAGCAAAGCCTGTCCACTGGGACACACCCAGCCGTGGTTAACGCCTAGGAGCCATCAGCCAGCCATGTGTGGCTGTTCAGACGTAACTGTGGTAAAGTCACACAAGATTACAAACTGATTTCTGCCACCATAACAGTTGCACTCACATGCACCGCAGCCACCATATCACACAGGGCACTCGAGAACAGGGCTAGCACCTCAGACAGCAGTCAGCAGCTCTGTGACACAGTGGAAGGTAGTTTTGGAGTGGTGACCCAGGATACCCTTTTCCTTGGGCTGCTGTGGAGGGAACAGGGCTCCCCTGAGAGTGGCACATTGTCTGGCAGCCTCACTCCTCCTGACATGTCTCCGCAGGTGCAGCTGGATACCTTGCCAGGAATGAGTCTGGTGGCAGGAAAGGCACTGAGCTCGGCCCGAATGTCAGATGCCGTTCTCAGTCAGTCCTCACTCATGGGCAGCCAGCAGTTTCAGGATGGGGAAGACGAAGGTAAGGCCTTGCCAATGGGCAGCCCTGGGCAGTTCCCCAGAGGGGCCGCTCCAGACTTATGTGAAGTGTTACACACAGAGTCACTCCCCACACATCTCCCTGAGAGTGCTCTGGCTTCTGTCCGCCCAGGGCCATCACAGTCCAAGTTCAGTGCTGCAGCTGGAGGCCCCTTCAGGAAGAGCTCTCTTTCTGCAGCTCCTTGGAGGGTCTCCTACGCTAGTTGAACATTTCTATGTCTCTACAGAGCCAGGGCAAGAGACCATAAATAGATGCCTGGTAATAGACAGGTCCACCCTTCCTAAGCTCTGCAGGCAAGTCTTCATCTGTGACATCAAGAGAGTACCACACATGGCCTAGCTTGTGTCTTGAGGGATGCTGGCTTCCTGCGGGTGGTGTTCATGAGTGCAATGCCCAGGAGAGAGAGTGGCCTGGCCTGGCCCTTGTGGGCTCATTACAGCTATCTCCCCCAGCTCCAAGAAAAGGCTCCTGAGGGGTTTCCCATCTTCTCCCCCATATGTCAGTTGGTCAAGAGGGAAGCAGAAGGGAGGGGGAGGTGGTCAGGAAGGGTCCCTCAGGTCTGAAGGGCCTGCTGTGGCCTGGGTCCGAGCAGGAATAAGGCTGGGTTTGCTAGGCAAGTGCCTCCTCTCTCCTGCCCCGCCTATTCCCCCCTCACCTATCTCCTGTGTTCTTTTTGGTCTTGCAGAATGTGGGGTGAGTCTGGGAGGTCACGAGCATCCCGGCCTGAGTGATGGCAGCCAGCATTTAAACTCCTCTCGCTATCCGTCCACGTGTGTGACAGACATCCTGCTACACGCCGGCCTGCTCCATGCTGAAGGAGACCTCGGGGGGCTTGTGGCTGAGCAGGATGTGGAGAGTGAGTGCCAGCCTGGTCAGGGCCCAGGCAGCCCTGTGGCCCCCTGCCAGCCCCCGATCCCTTCAACATGTTCATTCCGTGTGTGGTACCTGGTGAACTTGAGTATCTCTCTTTCCATGCATCTGCCTGCTTTTTTCATTAAGTACTATGTTAGTTTTGAGGTGGGCTGAGGTTTTTATTATAGAGAAAAGGTACATGGCCCCACCTCGTGTTACAGATGCTATGGCTCTTATGAGATCCAGTAAGCTACAACTGCAAAGGACAGAAGCCAGTGACCTTTGGCTAGCACACTAAGAAAGAGAGCTAATCTTACACTCCTTCCTGAAGGGTGAAACCCAACCAAAGAACACAGATCCAGCCATGCTCCTTCATTGGTTGTTTTTGTTGTGTTGTTTTGGCGTTTGGGGGCTGGGCCTTGAAACCAAGGCTAGGCAAGCACTCTACCACAGAACTCCAGCCCCAGCCCCAGCCCCAGCTGGACTTGGTACGGAGTAAACAAAGGATATATAGTCTGAGGTCCATGCTGAAAAGGCGGCGGACCAGCTGGCACTGACGGCTTAACGAAGGTCGTGTGCATGGTACTAGGAGCTCTGCCTCTGCAAAGACGGAAAGACCCGAGGGAAGTGAAGCCACTGGCAGTGGTGTGGCAGAGCCTCAGTGTGGCAAGGCTTAGACAGTGACACCTAAAGCAGACTTCACTGAGGGCCTTCGGCCATGTGGCTTGCTGGTCGAGCACATGCATGGCACACGCAGGACCTTGAGTTCCAGCCGCAGTACCGCTAGAAAGGGTTGGGAAGTGCACTTGAAGAGTCGAGTCGCGCTCCTTCAAAGCGGTCCTGTGTCTGCTTCACAGATGTGTGCACAGCTCGAGGAAGAGGAGGAGGAGGAGGAGGAGGAGGCGGCGGCGGCTGATTCTAAACCACCAGTGTCCAGCAGCATGGCACCACTTTGCCATCTCTGTCTCCGCCAGAACAGTAGAGCTCCTTTCCCCACACTGGGCACCAGTAGGCCGCCGTCGTCTGGGTTGTGAGGGGCTTTTGCCATGTTTGCTTGTATGACCAAGGCACCAAGGAAATAAACAGGAAATCCGTGTTCTCCATCTTTCGTGAACCGGCATCTGGTGTGCTTGAATTGAGTCTCTGGTGTTTGGAGGTTTGCTTGTATTTTGTTTCGGGAATTTTTCTTTGGAGATGATTTGCTTCTCTTCCTTCCCCTCCCCTCCTTTCTTAAGCTAGCTTTCTCTCTCTCTTTCTCTCTCTTGGTATTGTTTTCTCCTTTACATTTCTGAGGCAGAGGAGCCAGCGGTTAGTATTCAGGGGCTGAACCTCAGGACCCTCCCTTCCACAGCCTTTATCCAGATCAGCCTCTCTCCCTCCGCTCCAGTCTGCCAGGAACAAATGCTAGAACGGAGCTCAGTGGCTAAGAGACAGAGAGTAAAAGAGAAAAAGAAACCTGAGCCTGGAGTCTGGCACAGTCCCCTGCTGGGCTCTCCTAGAACCATATCTGGCCCAGCAGAATTCCATCCGAACCCAGCGTGGGCTGAATGACCTGCTGCTGAAGGTTGCCAACCAGGATGGCTCAGTGTGGACCCCTCTGTGTGTGGCTCTGCTCCCCTCCAGCTACCGTCCGACTGGTTGCCCCTCGTGAGTGAGCACCCCGCAGTGGTGCACTGTGCTGTTTGTGTGGCTTTCATTCTTACTCTGCTGCCTTGTATTCGTGTGTGCATATGTATGAGTGTGTATGTGTGCCCTTCCCTTTCAGCCTCTTTGTCACGGACAAGAATAGGAGGTTGTGTGGTCCCTTAACCTCCTCCTCTCCCGGGCACCTTCGGCCCCTACACTTTAATTCTTGATCATGTAGGAATTGTTTTTGGTAAATGTTGATATTATTGTTATTATTGTTATTATTAATAAAGACAAAAAGAATTTTTGTTTAAAAGAGTAATGTTTAGCCAGATTGTGTGCTATTGAACTGTGGCTTGCACCTTCTCTTTAAAGCGTTTTCCTTGGCATTGGCATCGTGAGCCACTCTCCTGTGCCATCGACGGAGCAGTGGCCTCCCTTCCCCCCCTGAAGCTGCGCATACGCAATAGCTATCATTAGCTTTCTCTCTCTGCTGATAGAAACCAAAGTCTCCTCTGCAGCCAGAGGCCGAGCGAGGTCTTGTTCTCTCCTGGTCCTGAAAAACAGCCAGGAGCAGTCCCTGTTCTGACGCTTAGCCCCCATTTCTGAGAACCAGAGGCCTCCAGCCTCTGCATTCACACAGAAGGTAGCAGTTGCCTGGCATGGCATCCGGATGTTGCCAGCGGGGTCCTCACCCGGCTTACCCTTCTCCACTGACACCGGCAGCTTGTTTCCAAGCCCGCTGTCCCCTGAGTGGATTTGTTTTTAATGCAGGAGCTTTGCTAGGGACCCGTTCCATGGTCCCATACCCTCCAGTCTCCCCTCCACTTCATGAGATCACCAGTTACTCACCAGAAGTCTGACTTCCCAAGAAAGCTTGAAGAGCCGTTGTTGGCTTCTAAGCTCAGTCCAACTGAGATGTCCCGGGCACGCCCTGCTGCTCCGCATGCTCAGCCTGACCTGTTTACATGGTACTGGATTGATGGAAGAGCAGACGCCACCCTCCAGAGCCACCCAGATGAAAGCCGTGAGCCTGCTAACCGTGCCATCTTGCAAACTATTTTCAAGATCACATTGCTTTATATTGTAGTAACCAATATGCGCAATATATGTTGAATGTATATGAATATACTTTGCTATTTCTGTTCTTTGAAAATGTAAAAAGTATTTTTTTTCTTTCTCATTTCTGTTAAACTTTAAAAAAAAAAAAAGCTTAAAAAAAAGTCTCCAGATTCAAGTTGCTAAGACATGTTGTCCTTGTTTGTGTGGGACATTTACAACTTAGTAACTTGGTTGGACAGTAGGAGGTTGTGGAAATAAAAACCTTATTATGTTCTAACGCTGATATGTTGTTTGCCTCACAGTTCAGAGTCTAGCCGGGAGAAGCACATGGGGTGGGGTGGAGGCACACAGGAATCTGGAGAAATCCCCAGGCTTAGGGTGGGGCTCTGAGTAGCCTTCTCTCACCTTGACTTCTGAGCCTGGCAAGTCGACCTCACACTGTGTCCCAGACATCCATGTGGACTCTGACCCCTCAGAAGAGACACGCGTGTGTTTGCAGAGTTGGGTGGAAAATGAATTCCTTGAGTTGACCCTGGCTGGACCTCAGTCAGCTGGATGATGTGGTACTCAAGCATAGGACAGAAAGGGGCTTTTCCTATTGTTTTCCTCTGTCTGTGCCTGGATTCCAGGACAGGGCAGAATTCCCAACAGGTCCCAGGCACAGCTGAGAGAGCTAAAGTCTTGTGAGAAGAAAGCTCAATGACTTTGGGAATATCAGTTGTTTAGAGAGAGTGAGAGAGGCTGGAAGGATGGCTCAATGGTTAAGAGCACCAACTCCTCACGACTCAACCACCTAGAACTCCAGTTCCAAGGGATCCGACACACTCCACCTGTGTACAGATAGCATACGCTATACAGTTAAAAAAAATTTTCAAAGGGGGCACATGGGAAAGTCTTCGAGCCCAAAATTGCAAGGGGATTGCTCAGAGCAGAGGCTGCCACCTCAGGTGTGCCCCTGGAAGTCCTGAAGTTGTGCAGGTACGTATTCTCAGAAGGGGCTGGCACCAGTGGAGGTCTGTGCCTTCCTGTGACCCTTTGCCAGTCTGGGAGCCTTTGGTGTACCAATATCATTCATCCACCAAATGTTTGGTGAGTCTCTGGTGCCAGGCCCAGCAAAGGACAGAGTCCTTGCACTGCCCTGTGCAGATGAGCTGATGTGTTGAGACAGAAGCTGTGAAATGGGTCACGTTCACTGCTCCCGAAGCTGCCAGCACTTCCACAAGTGATAGGGGATCCTAAACCAGCACTGGTCCAATTCAGAAGTCAGTTTGGAGGCTCCCAAGATGAGGGAGCGATGGTCACAGTCGAAACTGTTCTGATGGGTACTGTCTCCACTCCCTGGTCCAACCCTGGGCACCCAACACCTCTAACAGTGGCCAACCCCAGTCTGAATCTACGATGACTCTATTTTATTGTTGATCTGTCCAGAAGGACGTCCTGTCCAGAATAGTAAGGCACTATTCAGACTAGTTTAAGCCAACTGTCTTGTGATAGAGTGACAGACACTTAGCAAGTAAGTATGCAGGGGGTAGGGGAGAAGAGTGAGCATGGTGGTGTACACCTGTAACTTCAGCACAGAAAGCCAAGGCAAGATTACTCCATTTGAGACCAGCCTGGGCTACATACCAAGAGAGGAACACACTTGCCGCGTAATAATTGGTTGTCCCAGAGTTCTGTACTCTGATGTCTTGGATTCCAGTCCCTGAGCCAGGCATGTCCCTGAAAAGAATATGAAGGCCTCAGAAGTCAAGAAGCCACCATCACAGAACTAGAAGCCACACCCGATTCCCAACCTCACTGGCACCATCTCAAGGCTGAGGGACAAGAATGGCCTTAGCGGCTCTGAGCTGCAGTTTTTATTACCAAGGGAGAAAACCTGGCCTCCAACCTTACAGGATGTCTTAAGTTAACTGAAAACAAGTTGAGAACCACAGAACTGAGCAAATGTTAGGCTCAATTAATTAGCCACCATGATTTCAGGAAGGTAAGGCTGGAGGCCAACAGTTAAGCTGCTCAGATTCCTGGCCCCTCCCCTGAAAAGATCTAAGAAGCTACTCCTATGGGGGCAGCCTCCAACCTTCTCTCAAGCAGGCCAGCTCCCTCTGCATGCTCTCACAGACGTATGGGACTGGTTTTGTCCTGGAAAAGATGTCCTGAAAGCAAGGCACTTGCCTGGCTCCGTTTCTGCTGCCAGCCGCTGGGGTCACAGGCTTTGGCCTAGTAATGCAAATGTGTCCATGGCAATGAAATCAGGATTCTGGGACACAGAACACTTGCCATTTACTGCTGGTTACCTTTCAACAGTCTTGTGCACATGTTTGAGTTAACACAACACAAATATAGCTCTAGAGTTCTGAAGTTCAAACCATGGCTAAAAGCACGGCAGAGTGGTGTTCCCTCTGAAAATGCTTGGCAGAGTTTTCATTCAGAAAAATGTGCACCTTCACTTCCTCCAGCATCCGTGGATGGGCAGCCAATACCCCTTGGCTCATCGCCCCTGCCAGCACTCACATTGTTCTACCCCTTGTTCCTGTTCTCAAGCTTTTCCTTGGCTTTGGCCCTCCAGCCTCCTCTTGCATATTGAAGGACCCTTGTGGTTACTATGTCCTGTGGATATCCCAGGCCAGCGTTCAACTTAAGTCCCTTAATCACATTTGCCATGGTAGGCAACAGGCACAGTTCCTGGCAGTAGGAAGTGCACACACATCTCCTCCATCCTGTCATTCTGCTTCCCACACAGTGACTGGGGTCCTGACGAAAGGCACGGCATGTTCTGGCATTATCTCCACTTAGCAGATAAGAAACCCAGGGGTGCGGGTTATGTAACTCGTCCAGGTCATCCTGAGAATAAGCAGCAGAGCCCAGGTTCAAACCAAGGTTCTCTCTGGTTCCAAAGCCTCCTGGGTTGGGAGTGGCCTGGAACTCAGCCACTCCCAGAGCTGGTAGAGACTCCTGGCTGGTTTCTAGAGAGTCGGGGAGTTTCCTAAGGAGATGAGCAGAGTGCATGCCTTCCCTGGGTCCCAAGTGCAGAGACCTGGGCTCAAGGTCTATCCGTGCCCTGCCTCTAAGGCTGAGAGATGAGAGACACAGCAAATCCCTTCCACTCTTAGCAGTTCTTCATCTAGAAGCAACTTCATAGATGACGCCCAAACAGATGGTCTCAAAAGTTCCTCTTAGCTTGGAAATTCACAGGTTTCATGGATGACCGGGTTTTTTAAGATAGTCTCATGTAGCCCAGGCTGACCTCAAACTTGCTATGTAGCGAAGGCTGATTTTGAACCCTTGTGCAAGCATTGAAGACATGGGCCACCATAGTCAGCACACTGAACCCAGCTCCCCAGCTCTCCCATACTGGGAACTGAACCTAGGCCCTCACTGCTCTGGGGAGACGTATCATCATTGAACTGCATCAGCCCCTTTTGGTGGTAATGGTAGATGGTAAGGTTGTCTTTGGAGGGGAGGCTGGGTAACATCTACACATAACAAAAACCTTGGCCGCTCTAAGGTCTGGGATAAAACAATGGTAGACTCCTTGACTAGCATGTGCAAGGCCTTGGTTTCCATCCCCAGCAAAACACACACACACACACACACACACACACACACACACACACACACACACACACATTTTAAAGCTAGGCTTGGTGCCATATTCTAGCGCTTGGAAGGATGAGGCAGGATTATCTTGAGTTGGAGGCAGGCTTGAGCTACACAGAAAGACCTTGTCTCCAAAAGGAAGAAAGGGAAGGGGACAGAGGGAAGGAGAGAGGAGGGAGCTGACAACTCCATGTTGGTCTCATGTCTTCTGAAGTGTCAGAGGGGTCTTCACCCTCAGCCTGGGGCCCTGAGTCCCTCTGTATTTCACCCAGGCCGTTTCCTGGCACCTCAGCTGTTCTTGGATTTAGAGTTGGGAGGCCTAGCAGGCAGGTATGTGGCATCTGGAGAGAGGCATACCCTACCAGGGGGACCAGGCCGAGGTGAAAGGATCAACTCCTTGTAATGCAAGGAAACTTTAGGGTGGGGATGTGAGTGCAGGAGCCCAAAGTTCCCTTCCCCCACCCTGCTCCAGGCTCAGAGGACAGTAGGAACACATGGGAGAACAGGAAGAGGAGGGTGCAGCTGCCTTAACCCTGGAGAACCCCCCCTCTGAGTCTGCAGTCACTCCCTTGCTGCCCCCACCTGAACCCTTGATCCCAGCTCTGTAGCCCCTGCAGCTTCCTGTTTGCCCACTCTGTTTGCCCAGCCTCAGGAACACAGCTGATCCTTGAACTCTAAGTTCCACATCGTCAGGACAAGCAAGCAGAGACAGGGCCAGGGTTGGGCTTATCAGCCTTCCAGCCCAGCCCCTGCCTACAGACATAAATAGGCCAGCGAAGAAGAGCCCGCCACTCCGAGAGAGAGAGAGAGAGAGAGAGAGAGAGAGAGAGAGAGAGAGAGAGAGAGACAGACAGACAGACAGACAGACACAGACAGATACACAC
>CABHPQ010174866.1:0-11054 GCA_902168405.1 Peromyscus aztecus | reverse complement strand
GATGCTTCACTCTGTCCAAATCCACTCTGTGGGTATCTGGGACCTTCTCTCACTCTAGATCCTTCTTCTCCTTCCACTGGCTTGAATGTGGGGTGCAAGTGTGGGGCTTCTGTGAGAGCGCTCCCCTTCAGCCCAGCAATTCTGTTTCTTCAGGTCACCCACGCCCTTCAGGATGAAAGCTGTGGTGCTGACCGTGGCTGTGCTCTTCCTGACGGGTAGGTGCCTCCAACCTGGGGAGGGGACGAGCAGGGCAGAGTGGGCTTCTGCATAGGCCTCTGTGGCTCACCTTCCTGGCCACAGAGAACAGAATGCTCTCTGGTCTCCTCCCTGACTCCCAAGTCTGACACTTCAGCTCAGACCCCAGCAGAACTGGCATGACATGGGTCTCCCCTCCATCCCCAGGGAGCCAGGCTCGGTACTTCTGGCAGCAGGATGACCCCAAGACCTCATGGGACAGAGTGAAGGATTTCGCCACCGTGTACGTGGATACAATCAAAGACAGCGGCAGAGATTATGTGTCCCAGTTTGAAACTTCCGCCTTGGGCCAACAGCTGGGGTAAGGCAGGACCTAGCCTGGGGCCTGGAGCAGGGCAAGGGTTGTCCATCCAGGATGGGCAAAGAGGCCTGTGAGAAGATGCTGTAACTGAACTGGTCAAATCTTCACCTGCTCTCCCACCATTTGGGCACCATGGCAGGTTCCAGTGGAGGCATAGGGATGGGATTCACCTGGATGGTGGATAACCACAGCCTCTCTTTCTGCCTAGGAGTTCAAAATTCCCTTTCCCTGGGTAACCCCCAGTCAGCCAGCACAGAAAGGGAACTGGCCTGGCAACAGGCACCAACCCCGTCTGTGTCCTTGGCACCTCGGGCTATGTATACAGACGGATGTGGAAGGAAGGTATAGGGAATTAGGGGGCGCGAGTTCTGGGAAAGTAGGAACATAGCAACGGCACGTTCAGAATCCAGAACTACCCCCAGACGTGGGGCAGTGCAGGATGCATCTCTCAGCGGCTCTCTACTCCTCCAGCCTGAAACTCCTGGACAACTGGGACACGGTGGGCACAACCGTTGGTCGCCTGCAGGAACAGCTGGGCCCGGTGACTCAGGAGTTCTGGAATAACCTGGAAAAGGACACAGATTGGCTGAGGGAGGAGATGAACAAGGACCTGGAAGAGGTGAAGAAGCAGATGCAACCCCATCTGGACCGATTCCAGAACAAGTGGCAGGAGGAGGTGGAGCACTACCGCCAGAAGGTGGAGCCCCTGGGCGCCGAGCTGCGCGACGGCGCGCGGGAGAAGCTGCAGAAGCTGCAGGAGAAGCTAGCCCCTGTGGGCGAGGATATTCGTGACCGCATGCGCGTTCACGTTGACGCTCTGCGCACACATCTGTCGCCCTTCAGCGACCGAATGCGGGAGCGCCTGGCCGAGCACCTGACCAAGCTCAAGGACAGCACCACCCTGGCCGAGTACCGTACCAAGGCCAGCAGTCACCTGCAGACTCTCGGCGAGAAGGCCAAACCCGCTCTGGATGACCTGCGCCAGGGCCTCACGCCTATAATGGAGGGCTTCAGGACCTCCATAATGGAATGGATCGACGAAACCAGCAAGAAGCTGAACACCCAGTGAGGCGCCTACCTCTGCTCCCTACCCCTACATTGGTTTTCTTAGAATAAACCTTTCCAAAGCGGATTGGCTTCTTTCTTTGGGAGACACAGGGAGAGAGCTAAAGGAATATTCGGGGACGTGGGGACGTGGTGCTGCAGTGGGGATTTTTTCATACAGGACTCCTCAGCTCTCCAAGCTCACTCAAGCTGGGCTCATGGCTGGTTAAAAGTGTGAGACAGGGCTGGAGAGATGGCTCAGAGGTTAAGAGCACTGGCTGCTCTTCCAGAGGTCCTGAGTTCAATTTCCCAGCAACCACACGGTGGCTCACACCCTCTATAATGAGATCTGGTGCCCTCTTCTGGCGTGCAGGCATACATGCAGGCAGAACACTGTACATGTAATAAAGAAACAAATATTTAAAGTGTGAATGTGAGACACAATTCCTGCCCTAAAAGGGCTAGGAGGGGAATAGATGGCCAGGAGCCCCTTGAAAAGTGCCCCACAGAGGCTCAAACTACTAGTGTTATAGCCCAGATTGAGAGTGGCTTCGAGAGGACCGGTTTCCTGTGCCAGAAGTAGTGTTTCCGGGTGGGGTCCACCTGGGCAAAGGATGCGAGCATCTTCCACTCCCTAGAGCCAGGATCCCTCAAGGAGTCAGAGACTTGAATTATTGGACAAGTGCAAATGAAATGCCTGGAGCTTAACCCTCTCTCATTCACGAACCCCAAACCCCTCAGCAAACACTCTTCTTTTCCTTTCCCTCTGGAAAGACTCCCGCGCAATCATCTCCCCAGAAACTGACCCGCTGTGAAAGGCAGCTTGTCCCAGTGGCTGCAACCACTTGGCCTGCCAGTTGGACAAAAATCACTTCATGATGCTGATCCCCACAATTATTAGCGAGGCCTTCATACCCATCTCCAAATCTCGAATGACAGCCTTTAATTCTGTGTCAGCTGGGGGAGCTCAGTTAAGTCACTGAAGGAAAGGTGGGACAGGATGTGTGGTGGCACAAGCCTTTAGTCCCTGCACTCCAGGGACTGAGCCAGGCAGATCTCTGCAACTTTGAGGCCAGTCTGGTCTACAGAGCCGGGACAGCCAGAGAAAACCTGTCTTGAAAAACAAAACAAACTATTACACTGGGCTGGTAAGGTGGATCATCAGGTGGAGGAAATTGCCACCAAGCCCGAGGACCTGAATTCAGTCCTTGGGAGTCACTCCCTAACACATACCACACACACACACACACACACACACACACACACACACACACACACACGAGGGAGAGAGAGAGAGAGAGAGAGAGAGAGAGAAGTGTAATTTAAATTTTTAGTACATTTATTTAATACGTGTGGGTTTTCACATACCAAAGAACACGTGTGGAGGTCAGAGGACAACTTGTAGATGTCAGTTCTCTTTCTCTACCATGTGGGTCCCAAAGACCAAACTCAGGCCACCGGGATTAGTGTAGCAAATGCCTCTACCACCTAAGCCATCTTGCCAGTCCTTATTTATTTACTCATTTATTCATTTTACTTTGAGACAGTGTCTCTGATGGCACAGGCTGGCCTCAAACTCATTTTATAGCCAGTGGTGATCTTTAACTTCTCATCTTCCTGTCTTCATCTCCCAAGGGCCAGGGTTACAGGGATGTACCACCACGCCACGTTTATTCAGTGCTGGGGCTCAAACCCAGAGCTTTGTGCATGCCAGGCAAGCATTCTACCAACTGAGCCGCATACCAAGCCTAGGTTGTTCATTATTTAGACCAGCCTGCCGTGGGCACACACAATTACTTTTAAAAAAAATTTTTAAGTGTAATCGAGCATTCATGTTCATGCAAATGAGGATGTATGCACATTCTTACACCAACAACCTTTCTCTCACTCAACTGGCTCCTCTTCATGCTCATGTTAGTATGCAGGTAGTCTTCACACATTCGGAGAGTCCTTCTCCCTCCCCCCAAGGCTCCTTTTCCATCCCCTTCCTAAGCCCCTGGATGAAGGAGTGGCCTTTGAAATCACACAGAGCCACAACAGGGATCAAGGCAGATTTGGGTGGGAAAGTTTCCAGGTGCGGACACTGAGGCTGCCGGCTCTGGGTGGTCAGGAAGAGAAGCCCCTGATGGATTTCCAGACAGAACACAGTCCGGTCAGCTGGTTGCACCAGTGCTGTCCAGAAAGGAGCCTCCCACACCTGGCAGAGGCTTTTCCCATGACAACAAAGTGGAAAACGGACAGCTGGACCTGCGGTGTGCTCGCTCTCGACCCAGGGCAACGGCTGTCACCTCTCTGAATGTTGATGTTTTATTTTATAGTGTGGGAGACCTGCTTTGTGACCCTGGATCTCTCTGAAGTGAGTGCTTTTGGGTGGAGGGAACATAGTAAACAACTCTGTTGGGATTCTGAGAACACTGAGTCTCCATTCCAGTCTTAAGAGGTCAGGCAGTTTAGCTATCACAGTGAGGTCTGTTCACCAGGCACCTGGGCTGTGCAGACGCTGGACCACATGTTTTTGTTGTTTTTTGGGTTTTTTTTTTTTTTTTTTTTTTTTTTTTTTCAGACAGGGTTTCTCCGTGTAGCTTTGGAGCTTGTTCTGGAACTCGCTCTGTAGGCCTCGAACTCACAGAGATCTGCCTGGCTCTGTCTCCTGAGTGCTGGGATTAAAGGCATGAGCCACCACTACCCAGCGTGCCCCCATGCTTTTGGACACTACCATTTCATGTTCACAGCAAACCTGCTGTGGAGAGGCAGGTCATACCCACTTTATACATAAGAAATGGAGGCAGCTATGATGCAGTGGGTTCAAGACTTAGCCATCCCACCTCCTTCCTTTAAGTGTGTGTAAAGGGACCAGGCAGCCTGGACCATGCAAACCAGCTGCACAGGTTTTGTGATCACATCTGACCTCAAGACTGAAGGTGAAAAGTGCTAGCCTGATAGAATCCACACTCCAGTCACTTGTCTGCACTGTCCTATACTTGATAGTTTATCGCAGACTGGAATTGCATGTCTGTTACCCAGTTTGATCTTTCACAGGAGCACATCAAGGCAAGCAGGTAAGCAGAGGTAGTCCTACTTACAAAGGAAGAAATGTCCCAGACACAACTGAAGCGTGGGTGAGGTACAGCCCCGGGTCCACTCATTCCCACCCAGACATCACGGTACATGGGATACACCACTCACGGCAGCTTCTCATCCAGCTTTATTAGGGACATGTTTCGGTGAGGTCTGGGGAGGGGTGAAAACGTGAGAATACTTTCCCTTTCAAGCAAACTTCAGGGGCCACCCAGTGGACCCAGAGGCCAACAGGACGGATGCACAGGCACATTTGGAACCTAGAGGTCTCAAGGCTCAGTAGCTGGAGTTGGTTGGCTGTTGGGGATAGATTCCCAGAGGCCGGAGAACTTGTCAGTAAACTTGCTCCAGTAACCTTTCAGGGAGCTGAAGCCACCATCCATCCAGCCCCTGAGGGTTAAAGCAACATGAGGCATCCATAGAGATGTGTGTGAAAAGTTCCCCTGCAGGCAGCCAGACCCACAGTCGCACCCAGGGCCCTACGGGCTCTCCAGGCCATCAGCACCACCTGACCTAGTACCACCCCAGAATCACCTGCAGCTGCCCCCCAGGGCAGAAGAGGCGGCTAAGGTGGTACAGGGGCAGCCTAGGAAACCCCACCTTCGTCCAGGTTGGATCAGATATTCATGGCTGCCCCCCCAGTCAACCTCCTTTCAGGCCTGAGGCACCGAGCACTGGGGAGGTTGATACTTAAGGTCATTCTGCCTTTGTAGACTATACAAATAGTGTCCTGGAGGTGTCCTATTTGGTGGCTCTGAGTGTGTGGGGTGGGGGGGGACTCTCATTTGAAAAATTACTGGAGGACCCATGAGCTGTGTGATGTAGGCCAGGTCACCTAACTTCTCTGAGTCAGCTTTCTCATCTGCAAAGTTAGGGAAGTAATACCCTCTCCACAGCCTATTCTGGGGACAAAGAATGTCTGTCAACCTTTTTCTACATAGGCCAATATCAAATGTTAGCCAAAGCCTTTGGCCAGGGGCCAGGGGTAAGGATCGAGAGTGGGCAGATGTCTAACTCAGATTGGGCCCAGGGCAGAGCCCTGAAACCCGGGCTGAAACTAGAAGGTAGGCCTCCCCAAGCAAGCCTCTGGCCCATGCTTAGAGAAGACTTGCCCCAGGGACTATGTGCACCTCAGGCCACCCCGAGGAGAAGTGAGGGAGACAGAAGAAGGCTGCTTGCTCTGCTTCTCTTCACAGCCCCAGTACCCAGCAAAGGCCCCAATGAGAGAGCCGAGGCTCAGACAGGCCCAGGCCCTGGGGAAACTGGGGGACCCACAGTCTCTGTGTGGGAGTCTGAGGACCAGGGTAGGGGTGAGGGGAGAAGGAACAGGAAAAGAAGGCCCGTGGGCATACCTGGCCTGCACAGCCATCTCAGACTTCTGCACACTGGTTAGTGCATCCTGAACCTTCTTGGCGGCCTGTTCCATGTAGCCCTGCACAGAGCCCAGCAGCAGCGACCCCTCCCCCTCTCCCTCATTAGCTCCTGCAAAAGAGCAGAGTGGAGCTGTGCCAGCCTTCAGCTCCTACCCAGCCACCACTGACCAGGACAGGGTCCCCAGACCAGCTCCCACAGAAACCCCAGCCCCATCCCTCCACAAAACTCACGGGCAGATGCCAGGAGTGCCAAGAGGGCCACGACGAGGAGCGTCCGGGGCTGCATGGCACCTACACACCTGCAGGAAATTGTCTAGTGAGCGGATGCTGTGGGCGGATCTGCCATATCTAGGCCCCTTCCTCGGGAATGCCATGGGCCCTGGGATGAACCCCAAGCCTCTCTCCTACTGATACCGGCTTTCAGACAGGGAACTATAGGAGCTCCAGGCCCCAGGATAGAGTGGAAGGCGGGGTGTGGAAACCCTCTACAGAATGGGACATCTACCCATTCTCTGCCCTGGTGTGCTGGGTGACATCAGGTTTCTGTCCCTCTCTAGACCTCAGTGTGTCTGCCTGGAGCAGGCATGGCTATCAAAGGCTCCCAATAGCTCTGCATGCTGAGCAAGAGACAGCATGACCCGATTCCAGTCAGTTCTGCCACTACCCAGGGCAGAGCTTTAGGCCTAGTGGCCTCCCCTTCTTCCTCAGCTTCTAGGCCTCCCCCAACCACCAGGAACCCAAAGGTGGAGGCCACTCATGGGTCCCAAGCCTTCTGTAGGCTAGTTGGCTGGGTGGCTCTCTGTCCCCTCCCTCCCTCCCTTCCTGTACTCCCCAGGGACGTTACCTGGAGTAGCTAGCTGCTTCTAGGAATAAACTGAGCAGGCAAGCAGGAGGGCCCTGACCTGTTTTATATTGGCCCCAGGAATGGGACAGCGGGCACAGCAGGCCCAGTGAGCTGGCCAAAGGTCACCTGCTGAATAGTTCAGACCAGAACCTGAGGTAGGAAGGTTGTGCAGCCAGCTGCCAGCAGAATTGAGAAATCCCTCCAAGACTGCCCATGCTATTCACCTCCACCTCTGCAACCTATTATGCGATGGAGTTGCTTAAAATGCATTCTCCTTTCCTAAATAATATAAACAGAAGCGGTGGCTGGTGGGATTACTCACTGGTCTGGCTTCCCTCGATGAGGCTGATGAGACAGAGAAAGGCTCAGGGGACAAGCCTCAGACCCACTTTAGCCCTTCGCACTGACTGTCCAGACCCATCTCTCCCTACAAAGCTCAGGCGACAACCTGGAACCAGTGATGGGCTTCTTCACAGAAGCCACTTGAAAGCCTCGTAATAGAACGGAATGGGGAATCTGGTGCAGCCATAGATGAGCAGTGGCAGAGCTGGGGTGAGAGGTGGCAGAGCGTAGGTCACATGGCTCCCCTAGACCTCCACCTCAGGCCTCCACCCACCGATGTGTTCCCAGCAGTCTCCTCTGTTGCACCTGGGCCGGGGTTGGTAAGAGAAGGACAAAGATCATGCTAAGCCCAAGGCCTTTGCCCCTCCCTCCTCCATGTACCTCATCTTGCCCTCTGGACCCATTGATAGCATCCTGAGATGGGAGCAGGGTTATGGCTGGATGATATCTGACCCGTACACAAGCCCTGGCTGTGAATACCTGGGAGCCCCAAGGTATGGAAAGGCCATTCACAAAGAAGGTGAAGGAGGTGCCGTAGGGCACACAGCTTCCCAGGAGGGACCTCAGACTTCTTGAAACTAAGATGTCCCCTGAACAAGTGCTGAGAGCACAGCTCCGACAGACAGTCTTGGAGGACATTGTCTTTTGGATGTGAAGACTTCGGAGCCAAGAAATCCTAGGTTTAAGTGATACCTTTGGGACTGCGGAAAGAGGCCAGTCGGTCAAAATGCTCATCTTGCAAGCAAGAAGACCTTAGTTCAATTGCCAATACCCATGTAAAACGTAGCACTGGGGGCAGGGAGATAGGTGGGGGACAGGTAGCAGCTACCTGGAGCTGATGTCCAGCCAGCCTAGCCTCTTCAGTGGGCCCCAGATACCACTGAGAGATCCTGTCTCATAAAGCAAGGGAAACAGCTCTTGAAGAATGCCTGAGGCTGACATGTGGCTTCCACAGGCGTGCATATCTCACGTGCACATGCACCTGCGTACACACAAACAAATACGTAACTGATGCCTTTGACACCGACTCATAGGGTCTGTGCTCAGAAATGCAACAGCTCAGAGCCTCGGTTTACCCTGTTTATAGGTTTCCCAGAGCATGGAGAAACACAGAGCAACTGGCTCAGGGAAGAAGGACAGACTCACAATCTCCCTACCTCCTAAACACCGCCAGCCCAGCCAGAGACCGGAAGAGGGATCCACGCACAAATAGGGCTTTTAGCAGGCAGCGTCCTCTCTGAAAGGAGCCTGGCTTGGCCCTCTGAATTCTTAATCCTTAATCTTTGCGTGAGACTTGAAACTCATCTATCAGAAATTCATTCTTTTGACGTAAGACTGTTTTCTGGGGTGACTGGGATAGTGTTTGCTTTTGAGTCCAGCACTCTGAAAACAGGTAAGGCAATCATGTGTTGGGATCTACCTGAACTACTTAATGTGACCCTGTCTCAAAACAAAACAAAAAATAGTTTGTTTTCTCTTAAAATGTAAGTTGTCCAAATCCTGTGACTTAGACATTGCTAACTTCATTTTATGGCTAAAAACCAAAGGCCCAGTCAGGTAGAGGCCTACTCAGTACGTACCACCCAGCAGTGGAAAAGCTGGGTCCCAGCACCTCAGCTGGCCCTCAGCAGCCATTTGTACCTAAGTGTCCTCTGAGAAACGTCCTTGGTGGCAGCCGAGAGTGAAGGGAGTTGATGAGAGGTACCAGGACTGGGCACTGTGTGTGGCACTGGCAGCTGCTCTGCCCTTTCCTCTTCTTGTTTCTTGTCCTGAAGCAAAGGGCACAATGGGAATCAGATCCCAACCTGGGGTGTGGTACCAGGTCCTTGGCCCAGCTGGGACAGGCAGACAGGCTGAGTATGGGTATGGAAGCCTGCCAGTATCCCTGTACGGAACATGGCCATTGAATCCAGGAAAGTCCGAAAGTGCTGATACAGAGCCCCGGCCATGTGATACTGAGCTGCACAGAGAGAACTTAGGTGTGTGGACCCTAAGCTGGCTTGCAGGGTGTCTTGGGACCTGGAGCCTGGGACTTAGCCCCTTCCAAAGTACTTGTGCCCTCTCAGCCATCCGGCTTTGGCCTTAGGAGGCCTCATGGTGGCTTTCTGGCCTAGAGTCCTCTAGGAAGAGGACTGTTCTTGACTTACAGACCCAGGCCCAGAGAGGACCCAGCAGTGGGTGGATATCTTAGTTTCTTTTCCTGTTGCTATGATACAGTATCCTGACAAAAACAAACTGAGGGGGCCTGGGTGATGGTGGCGCACATCTTTAATCTCAGCATTCGGGAGGCAGAGGCAGGCAGATCTCTGTGAGTTCGAGGCCAGTGTGGTCTACAGAGCGAGTTCCAGGACAGGCTTCAAAGCTACACAAAGAAACTCTGTCTTGAAAACAAAACAAAACAAAACAAAAGACAAATTGAGGGTTTATCCTGACTCACCAGTGGGGAAGCTTTGGTGGCAAGAGTTTGAAGCAGCTGGTCACATCATTTACAGCCAAGAGCCATGACATACTAGCTCTCAGGTCGGCTCGGCTTGCTATCTCCATTCTGTATCGTCTAGGATTCCTTCACCCAGTGACCCCTCTCTCAGGTGACTCAAGGTTCTGTCAAATTGACAGTTAAAATTAACCATCACAGTGGAGAAGTCTTGAATGCTTGGGTTGAGGATGGCCCTCAGGAGTAGCTGCCAGTCTCCTTCTGTTTGGCTAAGAGCAGGTTGAGTGCATGAGAGTCCCAGGGCTCTGCTCTGATCCTGCATGGGCAGATATAAAGGGTAGCTATAGATGGTGTATAGCTGTCAGTCTCATTGGCCGTGAGCTCTGGGTGAACACAGGCAAGGAGACTGAGGGTCAGAGATCTGCGTGCCAACACCACTTGACCCTCTGTCCCCGATGTCCCCTGATTGTCGCAGCCGGCTATAAGGCGGGTCTCTTCTTTTCACCAATAGCTGAGACATAGGGCTGTCACTTAGCCATGCCCCCTATTCAAATTACTTGCAGATGCATATGACATATGCCCTAGTCTTGGAGAAGTCAATATAGTCATTTATGCCTTCCAGGAGGCAGTACACCCTCCGTGCCGGTGCCGGTGCATACATGAGTGCTGGGCACACATGTATGCATGTTGTGTCCCGGTCTCTTAGCTCAGAGCCAAGTTCTGTGTCCACGGACAACCCAGCTCTCTATGCATGTCTGTCAATCAATCACTGGCAGCCACTCTTGAACAAGCTTAGGTAACACAGATCTTCTCAGAGAGTGTACAAAGGGGCATCTACCTCTGGACCTGTCTCACGCCGGTAGCACCTGGTACTCAGACTGCAGGTCCAGGAGGTGGAGCTGCAGCTGAGGTATCCCGTGTGACTCATCCCCCATCAGTTCTGACCTTTGGGCCCAGCACAGGCTGGACCAGGCCTGATTTGGCAGAGCAAGATGGGGACCAATGAGTCAAGGGCACAGAGAGATAAGCCTTTTAGAGGCAAAACATGGCTAATATTCAATGAGCACCTACTGTGTGCCAGATTATCTCACAGAATCTCCACAACAGACTCAGAGGGGTCATGAGACTCATCCAAGGCCACATGCTCCATACTGTGTGGAATTCAGATGCAAACCCAGGAGTCAGACTCCAGAGCCTGGACTCAGAAAACACTGAGAGGTCAACAAGATGACTCAGTGGGTTAGTCACCAAGCCTGATGACATCAGTTCGATTCCCTGGAACCCACCTGGTAGGAGGAGAGAACAGGCTTCCTCAAGTTGTTCTCTGACCTCCACACATGTGTTGTGGTGCATGTATACCTACCCCCACCAAATATTAGTAAA
>CABHPQ010174865.1:1082-44250 GCA_902168405.1 Peromyscus aztecus | reverse complement strand
TGTGTGTGTGTGTGTGTGTGTGTGTGTGTGTGTGTGCACATGTGTGAGTATGTGTGAGTATATACATGTCATGGCATAAGCTTGGGTGTTGCTCCTCACAGGGCTACATGTCAAGCTAACTGGCTTGTGAGCTTCTAGGAGATTCTTGTGTCCCTGCCTCCCATCTTTCAGAAGACATGGAAGGGTTACAGAGGTGTGCTAAAGCATTCAGATTTAGATGGCTTCAGACACTCAGCACATCCACTGACCCATCTCTATACTACTGCCATTCTTGATTCTGTAGAGACTCAGGGTCTGAGGTCATCCCTCTAGTGTCTGGGACTTTCCAAGTGGACTTTTCATATAGTCACAGGGGTGACAAGAAGGCATTGGTACTTTTTGGCATTTCCTTAGCTCCTTATTGTGTCTGTAAACCATCTAGCATTAAGGAGGGCAAGGGTAGTAAGGCCAGGAAGGATGAACAAGAACAGATTTGCACAAGGAAACATCAGTTCTGTGCAAAGGGAAATGCTATGTATTTGCCCTTCCCAAAGTGTTGGGGAAAAAACGCAGGGTTTTTTCCTAGAAATTTTCTATTTACTTCCAAAGTTTAGTGGCTGAAGTTTTTAAAAGCTTAAGGAAAATTCACTCAAAGAAAAGTATTCCATGGGAACTGAAAGATGGCTAAGAATCGAGCCATTAATAAACAATGCATTATATTCCTATATGGGTAGTGGGCTCCCTTGAGAGTTTAGACTGTCTGCTTGCTTTTCTATGCAGATGATTGGCAGTTTGGGCACCATGCCCAGGTTGTTGGCTTTGTGTTTGTTGTTTGCTTTCCATCCTTGATTGTATGGAGGAGGGCATGTTTTATGGTGTCATGGCTGTTTCCCATTGTTCATCTCTGTGGGCATTCACACTCTGGAGGTACTGCAGGCTAGGCTGAATAAAGACCTTCCAGTTCCCCTGTGCTCCAGAGCACCACCTCCCCTGTCCCTCCTACATACTCACTCTGTCCCCGGCCTCCACCATCTGATGGTCTCTTCTTTTGTAAATGCTTCCTATTACTATTCTATTCTAGTTGCTCTTGAGGCAGCCCTTTGATCCACTGCCCTGACCCTTGAATGTTCTAGTGACCAGAGGTAACTGATACACATTCTCCCTTGAAAGAAAACCTTACCAGAGCTAACACTTAAGTAGGGGAGAGTGGGGCGAGGAAGTACTACTCTCAGGAACAAGAAGGCATATCTGGGACTCAGATGTAAGAAACATGATGATGTACCTTGTAAACAGCTAGGGAGTGACCATATGTGGATACACTTCCAAAACTGGCCATTCTGCTGTGCTATTGATGGTGACTTGTGATCTCTTAGTGATCAATACAGTGGACATTTTATTAAAAAAAAAAAAGTATTAATGGGTTTGACCATGAGTTAGTTACAACAGTGGGTAGTTAAGGACTAGGTATTGAATTCTCTTCTATTTTATACATTCAACAATGGCACCATACATGGGTTATGTATTATCTAATGTTTTTATAGGGAGGGTTGACAGTTGGGGATCTTATACGACTCATCATACAAAACTAGGGAAGTGGCTGATAGAACTGGGATTTGAGTCATGTCTTTTTAGTGCAGTAGGATAAGGCTAGATTCTTAGAATTAGCCAGCCAGTCTGCATGACAAATGGAACCCACCCCATGCCTTCCTTTACTTGCTCTGTCTTCTTCCCCTTTGTCTGCTCTTGGACTCACTTTCCTTATGAAATTCCCGAACTACTCCTGAAGGTCTTGCCTTCACTAACTCTCCCCACTCTCTCCAAAGAAAGACTTCTCTGTGCTTACCTTTATACACCGAAGGCTTTGCATTATCTGTAGCCTGGTTGTTTTTCCTAACTGCAGTGCACATTGTATGCTGGCACTCCTGTGTATTCCATCCACAGAACCTCAACATTTCTGTTGCTAAATGTAATTGGTGGAGTCCTCTATGAATCAAGATTCATGCTACCTGCCCCTCAACCTTTGACCATCCTAGCACATACAATTCATGATGGGCAGAAAATTCAGTCCTGCCCAGTGTTCCTAGCCCTCCCTCTTTCCCACTTTGCACAGCAAAGCAAGAAAATTGGTTTCCTTTGTTTATTAAAACAGATTATGTCAGATTGCATTTAAACCTCAAATAGTGTGTCACTTTCAAAATGATGGCAGTGGTGTGTGTAGGTCTTCATTTGCTGAGCAGATCCATTGAATCTGCAAGACGACATGAAGCCATTACTGTTCCTATCCCCATTGTGCAGAGGAGACACAAGGAGCTCAGTCATTTCTCCAGGATTCCAGATACAGGAAATGAGGTGCATACAATGAATCAGGCCCAGACAGTGGGTCCAGAGGCCATTCTTAGTCCTTCTAGCCCATCTCACCAGTGGTCTTATCTCATCTGACCCTGCTCAAGATGCTTAAGAGTTTCTGAGGTATGCCCATTGTGTAAGAGTCTCAGTTTTCTTGATCAGCATAATTGACACATTGGATCATGGAAGAGAGGGTCCTAGCCATCTCACCTAAGAGTAATATACTTATATTAAGAGTAAGAAATATACCCCAGGTGCTGTAGGTGTTTATTATCATCTTCATTATGGTTATTGTTTATATACCTATATACAAGCATTTTCTTAGAGCTTGGGGGATTTTGTTATGTAGAGGACTGAAATTGTGCAGATTCCGCAATTTGGGAACCCAAAAGAGAACTGCATCAAAATTATACATTGCCTTGGACAAACATTTCTTTTAGGGACTAAATCAACAAGAAATATTCAATGCCCCTATATGCTGAGTGTTTTTCAATGCAAAGAGCAGAATACTATGATAATAGGATGATGCTAGCCATGACAATCCTTATAGGAAAGACCAGGCCTTTACAGATGTGTCTGTAGCAACAGGACTCACATCTGAGCTGAATTAATTACACCAGGATTACTCACTCCCACCATTCCTCTGATTTTTTTTTTCAGGAAATTCTGTGACTTTGTAAGGTTGTCTGTGTAATCATCAGTTGTGTGGTATGTGATGAGTAAACAATGCTGAATTCCAATCCTCACCAGGGAGAAGCCATCAAATCAAGGTGGCACACACAAAGTGAGAACATACCAGTGTCTCTTAGTTCTGCTTGGGACTGACTATCTTGAGGCAGAAATAACAGTGGGGTAGGATTTTAGTCAGAATATTTGGTTGGCTTGCAATCATCAAAACTATAAAGTCTGAACACCCAAGAACACTAGCCTGTGATGTGTTTAATTTTATTTCTATTACTGTGAGATTAAACTTTTTTAAAAGTGCAGATTGAAATTGCTGAGACTGTAAATGTTGTAGATTTTATGTATTTTTTGTTTCTGGAATATTTCAAATTCATAATGAAATATTTTGGTGATGGGATCCAAGTCTGAGCTTGACATTCTGTTTCATGTATGATTGTATATATATATCCTAAATGTAATCTCATGTAATATTGTTTAGTACTTTAATGAATGACACAAGGCTGGTGTGAGTGCACTGAACCACCTGTAAGCAAGGGCAGCCACACACATAATTGAGCTACTTGTATGTTACATCATCACTAAAATTTAGGATTTTAATTTTTTTCTTATTTTTCATTAGTTCTTCCAGAATTTCATACAGTGTATTTTGATCAGATTCACCCTCTTCCCAGGTCAACTCTTCCTTCCTTCCCATCCCAACTTTGTGTCCTCTTAGAACAAGGCAAAACAAACAAACAAATAAAACAACAACAACAACAATGAAACAAATGCAGTTTGTGCTGTCCATTTGCTGTTGGATGTGTGACCTTCTACTGGAGCTTTGTCAACCTACCAAGGACCACAATCTTAAAGAAAACTGACACCCCCTTTGCCAACAACCATCAATTGCTAATAGACCTTCAGCTAAGGGAGGGACTTCAAGTCTACCTCCCCTCTTGATACTGAGGGTTTTCTGGTCTGAGTTTAACAGGTCTCACACATGATGTCCCCACTGCTCTGAGTTTGTATGTACAGCTCCCTTGTTTTGTCTGGAAAACACCATTGCCTTGTATTCATCCACTGTCTCTGACTCTTAGAATCTTTCTGCCACCCTCTTCCACAATGAGCCCTGAGAGGAGGGGGTGTGATATATACGTTCCATTTAGAGATGATCATTCCAAACTCTAATTCTCTGCACTTTTACTAGTTGTGGGTCTCTGTGTTAATCACAATTTAATGCAAAAAGAAGCTTCTCTGATGAGGGGTGAGAGGTACACTAATCCATATATTTAGTGATAAATCATTATGAGCTGGTTTAGTATATTGTCTGTTTAGCAGAGTAATAGTAGTAGGTTTTCCCCTAGAGCCTCTGACCTGTCTAGCCATTGGTTCGTGGCACCACCAATGGTGCCAGGTATGGCTTTTCACTCTTATGGAGCAGGTCTTCAATCCAAAAATAGAGTGGTTGGTTATTTCCATGGCATTCATGCCACTATGGCACCAGTGGGCATGTCTTGCTAGGATGGTCATTATTGTAGCCCACACTGTTTATAGCTGGATAAGACTAAAGATTACCTTTCTCCTCTGGAAGCTTGCACAGCTCCTTCCAGAACTATGAAAGATAACCAGCAGGGATGAAATTCCAGATGAGTACCAGCTTGATTTCCCCATGTTATAACTTAAATATGTAGTGTCTTCAACAACCGTGTCTTATCATTAAGTTCAAGTTCAGTAAGTAACCAAAATCACTGAAAGTAGCCTGTAATTTGGAGAATCTATGAGATGTCACTGGCCACCCACTTCATGAGTTAACCCATTCCTGGTGTGTGGCTTTTTATTTGTTAGCCCTACTAGATACACAGGTCAATCGATTTAGGAGTTTTGTTGAGCAGTCTGGCAGAAACTTTGTTATTTTGCTGAGGCAGAAGTTTTGGGGCAACCTGTACTCAAAGTGAAGCCTTGTATTCAAATCATGGTTTCTTCTTAGTGTTAAGGGAGTTCAGATTTCAGATATTTTGAATTGGAGATGACCAACCTAATCACAGCTCTATGAATTTAAGCACATATAAAGGTTCGCGCGACTACTGCCTTGTGAACTGAGTGATTCTCTGAGACCCACTACTCCCCAATATAACCTATCTTTTGTAGTCTGCCTTTAGGGTAAACCTTCCCAATATCCCTTGACAATTACTGTTTCCAGCCAGTGTAGTCCAGTCTTCTGAGAATGTCATATAAGTGGGTTTATACAGTTTACAACCAGCTTGAGGTTGCTTCCTGTATTCAGCATTTCTCTAAGATCCACCCTAGTCTCTGTGTATAAACTGTCTTCTGGGAGGTGTTTAGTAAAGCTTTTTCTTCTGGTATCCTAGACAATGCCTTTATCTGAAAAGGTCCCTGTAGCTCTAATTACTCAAGCTCATATGGGAACGGAACAGGAAACCTTCATGTCTGATGTCCTCATAAGGAAGGCATTAAAGAGAAGAGTGCTGTGTGAAGACAAAGAACACAGTGAGAACAGAGACTGTCTGAAGATGGAGACAGTGATTGAGGTGATGTCACCATAAGCCAAGAACTCTTGGGCCACCAGAGCCAGGAAGAAGCAGAGAGAGAGAGAGATTCCATCCCAGCACACTACAGGGAACTGGGTCCTGCTGACGTCTTGATTTATACTTTTAGCCTCCAGAGCTGTGAGATAGTAAATTGTTGTCATGTGAAGTCACTCGGTTTGTGGTACTTTTAAATAGCAGCCCTGGGAACCTAATACAAACACAAAAGTGGACATTTTACTTTTTGAATGTCTATAAATTCCTCAAAAATTATATGAATAAGGTTAGTAACAAAAAATGATCTTAGAAAAGAACAAATACATAGTAGAAAAAGCATAAATAATTAAAGAATACTAAATCAAAACAGTAGAAAAGATCTGTACCTAGCCAGCTCTGGGAACTGGATAAAAGAAGAAATTGTCAAGCTGTCAACATTAGTGAGATGGTGGCCCTCCCTCATTATTAGTATACTCAAGCAAATCTGCATGTATCTGCTATTTACATTTTCAGGATTTCTTACTCATGTTTTCCATTTTTAAAATATGTGATTTTTTCCCTTCTTTTAAAAGCCTTTGAAGTGTAAATAACTTCACTTACAAGGCTACCTACTTGAACTGATCTTGGGACTATCTTTGCAGTATTTTGTCAGACAGATGTTTTAGATAATACACTGTCAAATCAGTCAGTATCTCCCTTGAAATATTTCCTGTGATTGAGACTTCATATTGTTTCAAGCTTCATATTCCCCCAACATTATAAAACTATTATCATGTAGTATTCCTTAACTGCTTTGAATTTTTAATACCAAAGTCCTTAATTTATCTGAAGTCGAATTTTGTGTGCAACAGAAAAAATGATTAAGTGGAGTTATCTGAATCTGTGTTTGGTTAGGCCATCCCTAGTTTTTGTTAAGTCTGTTGAACCAGGCTTCTTTGGTTTTAATTCCCACCTTTCCCTATAGTTGTGGCTCTGTTTCTAGATGGTTCTCTTTGATATTCCTAATCTATTTATTTCTTTTTACTTTCTAGCTTCATTATCAGGGTGTAGATATGTAAACTCCTTGGTTAAATTCGTTTCCAGTGAATCTTAAAGACTGTGCAAGAGGTTGTCTTCTTAATTTCATGTTTCCTAAATATAGAAACGAAACTGACTTCTGTGTTTATTTTCTAACCCACAGCTTCACTGAAGTTGCTTATTGATCTTAACAGAAATTTGGTAGAATCCTGAGTGTTTTCTATATATAAGATAATATTCTCTGCAAACAGAGAAAATTCAATTTCTTTTTTTCCATTTTGGATGCAGTTTGCTTATTTCATTTTCTTGCCTAGTTTCTCTGGATATGATATTGAGTATTATACTGGACAGAAGTGTCAATACTAAGAATCCTAGTTTTGTCCCTAATCTTAAAGTTAAGTGTTAATTTTCTATGTAGATTTTGTTTGTTTGTTTGTTAGCTGTGGGTTTGCCATAGTGCCTTTAGTATGTTGAAGGACATTGTTGAGTATTTTTCAGGGCTTGAGAAGGAACCCAGAGACTCATGCATACTAGGTAAGTGTTCTAACACTTGGTTATACACCAAGCCCCAAGAATGCTGAATTTTGTTGAGTGGTTTTTCTGAGTCTTTTTATATGTTCACACAGCATCTATCCTACATTCTGTTAATGTGATGTATCATTTTTATTGATTTGCATATGTTGAACCATCTTTGCATGCTAGGATTAAATTATATTTGGTCATTGTGTAGCTTTTGTTTTCCTCACAAATCAGTTTACATATGTTTTGATGAGCATTTATTTTTAGGCTATTATTTGGTTTTGGTTTCAGAGACTTGCTAAACTCAGAATAAACAGCTTGGAAATATCTTCAGATTGTTGGATGAGGTTGAGAAAGCTTGTCATTAGCTGATCTTCAGATGTTTGGTAGGGTACTGAGTCTCTCTTAGGTTCAGGAGGTTTTAGATTACTGATTCACTCTCCCTTTACATTATTGCTCTGTTCTGATTTTCTGTTTTCCTCATGATTTACGCTTAATAAATTATATGGAACTTTTGGTTAAAATTCATTTAGCCATTCTATATCTTTGGACTAAAGAATTTATTACATTTGCACTTGAAAGATTATTGGTAGTTAAGGACTTAATGTTCCTTTTTGTTAGTTGTCTTTGATTTTTCCCTTATTCTTGAGAATCTCATATATATGTAAATGAAATATGATTTTATCTACTCCCATTTTCCCCTCCAAATCCCACCATATGCTTCCCAACACATCCTACTTTCAAGTTCATGTTGCTTTCCTTTAAGACTTTTAGCAACTCACTAAATTCAGTTAGCGTCTCCCATATGTGCATGGGTGTGGCACCATCCACTGGAGTGTGGGAAACTTACCAGTGGTCACATCCCCAAAAAGGAATGATGTTCTTTTCCCCAGCATCTATCAGCTGCCAGTAGCTACTTCAGCTTGTTTGGATTGATCTCATGTAGGTCTTGTGCAGGTAACTATGGCTGATGTGAGTTATGGCTGCAATAGTCATGTTATGCCCAGAAGACAGCACGCCACAGTACCTCTCCCCATCCGCTGTCTCTTACATCCTTTCTGCCTCCTCTCCCACAGTATTTCCTGAGCCTTGGTTGCAGGAGGAGATATAGGTGTCTGGTTTAGGGTTGAGTATCCAGCCTCTTATTCTTAGCACACTGACCAGTCTTTATTTTTAGTTACCTTCTTCTGTCGTCTTCTCTTGCTACCCTATTTTGTAAGGTCATTTGTAACTGAATTCATTGTTTCTTCTCTATCTTCAGTGTGTCTACTACTGCTTTTTTCTTCAGCTTGATTACCACGAGGCTCACATACAACACCTTAGAGTCTATTTCCAATCATGAAGAGGTAAGCTCAATTGTACATAGACATTCCAAACTTAACTTTTTTTTTTTTTTTTTTTTTTTTTTAGCATTTTAGATTCCTATGCTAAACTTTTATACTGTGTACCCATTAACAGGTCATATCTATAGTTTTTGTTTTTAAAATATTTCTGTCTTTTAATATTTAGGCTAGACTGGAAAGTGGTTGGCAACTCCCATTGCAGTAGTATTCTTAATCTGACCAAGGTCTTTGCTCCATAGGAACTTTTTCTATGTTCAGAAGTTTTCATGTTCCTAGCATCCTCTCTTTTCACCCGAAGGCCTACCATCAGTATTTCTTTTAAGGCAAGTTGAATGATGATTAGATTCCTTCTATTTCTGTGTGTCTAGGGAATTGTTTGCCTTTCCTTCATTCTTGAGTGACAGGTTTTCTAGGTAAACTGCTCTTAGATGGCAGTTTATTTCAGTCCTATGGCTACAGCCAACAGAAATTCTGAGCTTTGGGGCTGTCCCCTCATTGTCTCTCTGTATAGCTGCTGTGTGTGTGTGTGTGTGTGTGTGTGTGTGTGTGTGTGTGCATGTGTTTGAGTGTGGATGTACATGGCCATGCTTCCATAAAGAGATGCCAGAGATTGGTGTTGGGTCTCTTCCTCTGCTCTTCTCCACCTTATTTTTTGAGACAATTTTTTTTTACCTGAAGCCCAAAATTTTGCTTTGACTAGTCAGTCAGCTCCTGGTATCTGCTTGTGTCTCCCTATTGGAGTTGAGATTATAGATGCATGCCACTTAACTTGGATTTTCTGTGAATATTAAGGACCATAACCCCAATGTTCATACTAGCACAGTAGACACTTTATGTACCGAGCCATATCCACAATCAATTTTTCTTTTGTGAAGTCCAGTAATAGTCTCTTACATTTTTTTATCCACTCATCCAGAGATGGACACCATTACTTTTCTGTTTTAGTTATTGTGGATAATTTTACTTTTAATGTAGAAAGCTGAAGATGTCTTCAGTAACCCATCTAAAATTATTTTGGGTATATATTCAGTAATGATATTTCTGGATCATATGGTAGACTATTTATTTTGTTTGTATTTATTTTGGGATTTTAGGGGCTATTCTTTTTTGAGCTGTAGGTAACATATGAAGGTTAACATTTATGAAATAATGTTCTATGGTCTATTTGGATAAATGCATCCTTGCTTTTTAATCTGTAATTTAGTAAATGCCACTAACATCTCTAAAGCTAGTGAGTCCTCACATTATTTGTCTTTTAACATGTCTTGCTGTTGAATACCACAGCAAGTTATTGTGTGACATAAACAGCCCTTTAGTGTGAAGTGCTTATGTGAACCTGACTCTTGGTAGGGTTGTAATTCTTTTGTGTGTGTGTGTGTGTGTGAGTGTGTGTGTGTGTGTGTGTGTGTGTGTGTGTGTGTGTGTATGCTAGATGCTTCGTATATGCCCAGTGTTTTTATTCTGCCTATGCATTTCAGGTTTCTGTGAATACTCCCCCACATCATAGGGAGGTAGCTCCTTTGGTCATCATACTGGAGTGTGGTTGTGGCAGCAAGGGCTGAGGATGATTGTGGCTTCCATGGTGTTCAGAACTTCTTTTCCTTGAAGCAGGAAGGCAGCTGGGGGCCTGGAGTAAGGGGCTGCCCTCCCCCAGGTGAGACAAGGTGAAGTCCTCTAGAGTATAGTCCTTCCTATTGAAGGTCCACTGGGCATTTCTGGGCTTATTCTGAAGTGGGCAGCTCTTTTATCCACCACTTAGATCCACAAGAGGTCTTAGTCTGCTCTTCACAGAAGACACTCTGAAGGGATTTCTAGAGATGAAATTTATGAAATAGTAGGGGACCCTGCAGTATAACAGACACTATGTATTCAGGAATGGAGTTAGAGTTCCGTGGCCTCCAGCATTCACAAGGCCCTTGGTTCCATGCAGAGCACTGACAATTTTTAAAAGAAAGAAAGGAAATAAAATTATATCTAGTCTGTGTTCCTGGCTCCTGGCAAAGGGCTTTAAATGCCCATGGAATTTACAGTCATTTGTGTGCTTGTGAGATGACAGACCAAGCTTAGTTTGAGTTTGTGACTTTTGGCTCCAGTCCCCACCTTAGGAGAAGAGACAGGCTGAACACCGAGTCATGTCACCATTTCAGCTAATTAGTCAGTTCTGCAGATTTGAAACATCCACAGGAAAGTTCTGAGGGGCCACGGAGTTCTGGGGTGTTTTAGGCTGGTGACCATGATGAACCAAGTAGGTACAGAGTACAGAGAAGGCACGGAGCTTTCCCTTCTCTGCCCACCCTGTGCTCCCCACCCACGGCTCTCCCTCTTAGCTGCTATTCAGTTATATCCTTCATAAGAAAAACAGTAAACGGAAACTGCACTCACAGTACTGTGAGTCATTTGAGTGAATTACCTCAATTCCCGAACTTGTGTGGCCTGTGCTAACTGAGCAGTTAGTGTCACAGTGGGATAGAATTCTGGATACCTAATTAATGTCACACAATCACGTATCCTCTATGATAGGGCTCCCTGTGCTTTCCAAACTCACACTAGTCCAGTCAACGCAGTGATTCATCAAGATTGTCAGTTAAGTATTCCCACCACTGGGGGCTTCAGGGTGCTTGGCCAGGCAGCTCTTTCCTCGAACCCACTATGACACATGCATCTCTAGATTTCAAAATGATGATGTTACCTTCTGGCTTTAGTTCTCTGATGGGAAACTCACTGATGTTCAGTTTGCTCCACACTTTCTTGTTGTAAGCATGGGAATAAGGACTCCACAAAGTTTTCTACTTGTATCATTTACAAGAGCCCTGTGTGGCTGTGGTTCTGTAATAACTCCTGGATATGATTGGCAAGTGGTTTGTTTCCTGTTCAGATGTGGGAGCTAGGCTACAGCTTTTCTCTGACATATGATAAATATCATATGATGATATGATATATACCAATATTGATGGACCGAGCTGAAAAACTTTCTACCTTTTCAGTTTCAGGACTTTCTATTGTGTGCAAAAGGATAGTCAAGGCTATCTTTGCAAAATCTAGATTTGGGTCCTTTTCACATGTTCATGTTTTTGTAAAGTGATAGCTGTAATCATAAAATGAATGACATGCATACTCAGATATACACATACATGGTTGTACATCAAGAGAACCATAACACTGAAAGCATTTCATCATCTAACTTATATGTAATCCATTGTTTCTTTTTTTAATTGGTTGAAAATTTTATGCATACATACGTGTTTTGATTATGTTCACTCCCAATCCTGTCCCTCCTAATTTCAACTCTCACTACTATTTTCTCCCAACTTCGTGTGTTCTCTTATTATTGTTATTTTTAACCCACTGTGTCTACTTAGTGCTGTCTGCATGTGCATGGATATATGGCCATCGACTGGAACATATATAGCCTCTCAGGGGCCACGTCACTGAAGATAACTTACTCTCTTTCCAGCAGCCATTAGTTGCCAATAGCTGCTCAGCTATGTTTGATCTTGCTCAGGTCTTGGGGATGCTGTCACAGTTGATGTCACTTCATATCTACAGCTGCTTTATTGTGTCTGGAAAATACTGTCTTGCTTTAGTCACCATTCCTCTGGCTCATACAGTCTTCCAACCTCTCTTCCTTGATGATCCCTATGCCATGGGAGGAGGGATGCTAAATATGTACCGTTTAGGGTTGTGAACTTCACAATCTCTTAATTTTTTGCAAGTTGGTCAGTTGTGGGTCTCAGAAATAGAGGTTTCTCTGATGATAGTTGAGAGATGCAGTTATCTGTGGGTATAATGGTAAGTCATTAGGAATGTGTTTTATACTATGTCTATTTAGCAGAATAATAGTGATAGGTTCTCCCCTTCAGCTTATGACCTATGGAGCCCTCAGTTCTTGGTCCTGTTAACAGTGGCAGGTGTGAGTCTGTCTTGTGGAGCAGACTTTAAATTCAAACAGAAAGTGGTTAGTTAGTCCTATAACATTTGTGCCACTCTTGTACCAGTGGACATTTATTTCCAGGGTGGTTGTTATTATAGTTTTCAGGGTTCCCAGCTGGGTGAGGCTGATGATTACTTTTCACCTCCAGTAGCATGCACGAGACTTCGCACACCATGAAAGCTAGGCAATAGGAACATAGCTTCTAGGTTAGTACCAGCTTGATTTCATTCTTATAGCTAAATGCCTTCTTCTAGTTTCCTTACCCACTCCTGCTCAGTCCTTATTGTGTATCTGAGCCTTACAGCTTTGTATGTGGCTTTCTGTAGCCCCTCTATGTTTGAGATATTATATAGATGCACACACATAGAAAATAATTTATGTTGATTGTTGTTTGCAAAACTCAACATTTGTTCTCTGGTTCTGCTTGCCTGTTTTCACTATCCACTCATTCTGGAAGCTGCTGTAAATTAACTGGTGAAAACTCTAGCTCATTTTAGTGACTCTACAGCTTTGCTCTGGTTGGACGTTTTCTTCGCTTCTTTTTTTCTTCCCCAAGTGATTCTGCATTAATAACTTGATCTCATATCCTTTGGCACCAGCATTTTGATTTCTATTTGATAGACTCCCAGGAGTGGGATTTCTCAGTTGAAAGGTATATGTGTTTTTAATTTTGGTAGCTATTTCCAAAATGCTTTCCCTGACACCTTGTCTTCAGTGTATATATATGTTGACAGCATTTCTGACTTCCTCCACTCAAATTTTCTACCTTCTTCTTGAGTCAGCTTCAGTAAATTATATTTTCTTAAGAACTCATTTATTTTGCATGGATTTTCCAACTTTGAGGTATAAATTTTACATAGAGTTTCCATTTTTAAAATTCTTCCTTAAATTTGTAAAACTTTGTGCATCATGTGTCTTCACTGTGTATGTTGGGATTCTTTGAGTATAACTCCCAATTTTTTAACTCATGAATGCCCTAGAAGCCTGTGACATTTTGTCTTTCCATATTTTAGATTTGGAGCTCAAGCTTAGTTTTTTGTGAGGAAGTTGTTCTCTGTAATGTGAAGGTTACTCACTGCCATGTAGATCTGCACATTGCTGTGGAATTTTGTGTATCTATTTTAAAATTAATAATTAATTTTGTGTATGGGTGCACATGGTGGTGGTGATGGTGGTGGTGGTGGTGGTGTGTGTGTTCAGGCATTGGCATGCCATTTCTCATGCCTGTTGAGGTTACAGGATAACTTTTAGGCGTGATTCTCCCCTTCCACCTTGATTTATTTCTGCCCCACAGTGTATTCCAGGCTAGTGGGCATGTGAGCTTCCAAAATACTCTCCCATCTCACCATAGGAGCGCTCGGATCACAGATATGCACCACTGGCTTTATATGTGGGTTCAGTGTCTTGCACCTGGGTCATCAGCTTGGGTGCTTAGTGCTTTTAATCACTCCCATGCCCCAGTCTTGAGATTTTTGCAAAATATTCTTTTGCCATTTCTTAGAATTTTGGAGGAAAAAAGCAGTTTCTTGTTCTAAAATCACAGATTGATACATTAGTTTGACCTTATCTGTATGTATTCCTAATGAACTAGCTATTTTAAGAATAGTATGTTCTGCTAGGCTGAAAATGCACATGAAATAAACTTGCAGGAAAATCTCGGGGTGGGGGGGGGGGGGGATAATGACAAGTGAAATGAGATGAGGGCATGCTCTTTACTTGACCTCTGAGTCTCACAGCTGTATTGCAAGGAGACTGTATAATGATGCCCATTTTACAGTGGAGAAAACCAAGGCAAAGGAAGCTAAGAAGTCACTAACTATAGGATATTTTTTTTCTGAGAAGAAGTGAGGTATTATCATCTAGTTATTTGAGGAAGCCTATAAGCACCATAGGCTGGGGTGGTGCCTGTGTTGTTTATTGGTCCTGACAGAGTATGTGTTCTTGACTATTCATTGTTATCACTCATATTTTGGTGAGTTTGAAACACTTTTATTTTAATTTTATTTTTATGTGTATTGCCTACATGTGTATACATGTTCACCATACCCTGCCATGCCACACCATGCCATGCAGTGCCTACGAAGTCCAAAAGAGAGTATCAGATCCCCTGGAACTGGAGTTACAGATGGTTCTGCATCACAACATGGGTGCTGAGAATCAAACCTTGCTTCTCTGAAAGAGCAGCCAATGTTCTTAACCACTGAGAAATCTCTTAACCTCCTTTGGCATTTTTTTAAATAAGAGTTTTACTTCATGCACACACACACATAGAGTTTATTTGAACACCAACAATTTAAGCACAGGAAAGACAAGTCCAGATCCTTTCTTCAGGTGCGACCACACAATAGCCACAGCAGCACAGGAGTGCACATGAGGTTGGGCCTGAGGATTTCTACTTTGAGGCCTGCCTAGACTTTGCCGTGAATATCCTGCCTTAGCAACCACCACCAAAACAAAACCCCAAATATAGAGTCTGGGATGCTCGCAGTGCTCAAGGTTTATTTTGCATAAATGGAGAAAGGAATTAGGAAAAATATCTCATTCACAATAGCTCAAACAAAAAGTACCTAGGAATAAACCTCATGGAATAAAGGAAAGACCTCTATAATAAAAACTTCAAGATATTGGGGGGAAAAAAAAGGAAATCAAGGGGGAAAAGGACCCAACAGGTTAGAAGACCTTCCATGCTCCTGGATTGGCAGAATTATTATCAAGAAATTGATGATACTACCAAAACTAATCTACAGATTTAATGTGAAATCCATCAGAATTTCAGTTATATATTTATCTAGAAAAACAGGCTAAGAATTCATCTGGGACCATAAAAGGCCAGGGGTGGCTAAATATTCCTTTGAAGAAAGAGCACAGGTAGAGTTACCACAGTCCCTAGCCTCAGATTAGCTACAGAGCTGTAGTGATGAAGACAGCCTGGCACTGGCACAAACCAGGTAGGCCAAGGAAGCAGAATAGAGGGGTTGGAAATGAACAGACAAAGCTATGCCCAAATAATTTTTGACAAATGTAGAAAAGCACACAGTCAAAAACAAAAAGACAACAAAGGGTACTAGCAAAACTGGTTATCTACCCACAGGAAACTAGATACATATCTTTTACTTTATACCAAAAAAGAAATCAGCTGGGCGGTGGTGGCGCACACCTTTAATCCCAGCACTCGGGAGGCAGAGCCAGGCGGATCTTTGTGAGTTCGAGGCCAGCCTGGTCTACAGAGCAAGATCCAGGAAAGGCACAAAGCTACACAGAGAAACCCTGTCTCGAAAAACCAAAAAAAAAAAAAAAAAAGAAATCAGAGACATTAATTAAAAACCTGGAATACAAAAACTACTTAGAGAAAGCACAGGAAATACTTTTCAAGACCTTGGGGTTGGCAAGAACTTTCTGAACAGAGCTCCATAAGCACAGGAACCAGCTCCAGGATCGATAGAGGGGACCACATGAAGAGAAAAGGCTTCTGCCCAGCAGAAGAAACAATCTACAGAGCTAACAGACAGGCCCAGAATGAGAGAGAATCTTTATCAGCTCCACTTCAGACAGGGGCTGATGCCCAGAATTTACAAAGAATTGCACAAGTTAAACACCAAGGAAGTAAGATTGTCCGTCAACACATGGGCTAATGAAATAAGCAGTTTTCAAAAGAAGAAACACAAAGTGTCAATAGCTATTTTTAAAAAATGTTTAATATCCCCAGTCATCGAGGAAATGGAATTAAACTGCTTTGAGACCCACCTCACCCAGGTCAGAATGACTATTGCTAAGAAATATGACAGTGAATGTTAGAGAGGATGTGGGGGAAGAGCAACTTATTCATTGCTGATTGGGTGCAAATTAATACAGCCCTTGTGGAAATTAGTGTGGGGGGGAGTCCTCAAAGAATTAAAAAAATAGAATGATCATTTGACCCAGCCATTCTGATCCTAAGCACATACCCAAAGAACTCCATACCCTACCATAATGATACTTGCTCATTCGTGTTTACTGCTGCTCTGTTTATGAAAGGAAATGGGCCAGCCTAAATGTGTCTCCACAAAGGACTGGATAATAAAAATGTGATACACTTACAAAACTAAGTATTATCCAGCTGTAAAGAAAAATGAAATTTCCAGGAAAATGGATGGCTTGAAAGTACAATGCTAAGTGAACTGACCAAAAAAAAAAAAAAAAAAAGACAAAACCTGCATGGTCCTCCCTCATTATGTGAATTCCTAGCCTATTATGTATACAGACATATACATACATATATATGTATATATATAATAGAGACACACATATGCATACAGATGCACATACATACAATGTATACATGTATATTATATACATATAATATATATACACCCAATTACACACATGTGTATAGTATGAAGCTATGAGTGTGCATATAGTCTAAATTCAGAAAGGAGACCAAGAAAGGGTACTATTAGGTGATGAGGAAGGACAGAAGGCAGACAAAAGAATGTATAAGTTAAAAAGAGGATATAAAGGCTGGGCGGTGATGGCGCACGCCTTTAATCCCAGCACTCGGGAGGCAGGGGCAGGCGGCTCTCTGTGAGTTCGAGGCCAGCCTGGGCTACCAAGTGAGTTCCAGGAAAAGGCACAAAGCTACACAGAGAAACCCTGTCTTGAAAAACAAAAAAAAAAAAAACAAAAATAAAAAAACAAAAATAAAAGAGGATATAAAGCTAATTTTTTTTCTTGTTTCAACTCCATCATGATTGTTTATTCTTTTGTGGTGGTAAATGGATACAAATGTAATTGATCATGAAAAACACTGCACATAGCTCCATGGCTTCAGAATGGATGTTCTGTCTGGGTAGACGCTCACCCAGGTAGAGGTTGGGAGAGTTTGGGATGGGCAGATGTGTCTTTTAGAACTTCTTTAAGCAGCTGTGTGATGTTTTAATTTGTGTTAATTAGAATGAAGTGATTTAAATTTAAGAACTAGATCCATTGACGGGTGTGGCAGCACAAGGAGTTCCATTTGGTACACGGCTCATGGAGTCACCAAAACAATGGAATAAGTAGATTCTAAGCAGAGCCACACAGAAGGAGGCCACACAAGGAGCCCACCAGGAACTCCTCTGCCAGTCTTGAGTGCAGCTGTGGTCACAAGGCTGCAGCTTTTCCTTAGCTGGTCTATACTACAAAAATGGATGTAGTCAGCTCTGCTCAAATCACCAGGTCACACAGGGTCATCTGAGCAACACAGCAGTAATTCTACTCTCCCAGTGAGACAGGCTGGTAATATGGGTTTTTCCTTATGTCATTTGTTTCTTTGAGTTTTTTTTTTTTTATAATGCAGTTTAGGTTCACAGAAAAATGAAGAGGGAGGCCCAGAGAGATCACAAATACTCCCTGACCTCACATGTTGATGCCCAACATTTCGCATTACCAGCATCACCCATCAGGATGGTACATTGTTCATTGATGAGCCTGCAGTAGCACATTGCAGTCACCCAAAGTTCGTAATTTGTGTGAGGTTCCCTCCTGTTGTGGTACATTCTGTGAATTTGGACACATATGTAATGGGATAGCTCTGGCATTACATTAATATGCAGAGCCCTAAAATGCTCAAGGTCCCACCCTCCCTACTCCTTTATTTTTGACAACTACAGGATTTTTACTGTCTATACCTCCTGTTTTCCCAGAATATCTTGCAGTTGGAATGGTTTAACATGGAGCCTTTTCAGTTGGCTTCTTTTACATGTAATGTGCATTAAATTCCTCCAAGTCTTCTACAGCTTGGTAGCCCATTTCCTTTACCTGCACTGGGTGAGCACCTGAGAGGAACCAATGTCAAATCTAATTTGGGGTTCTGGTTCTGCCCTTGTTAAGTGACTTTTTAAACTTTGCCTTGGCTTTCTCAACTCAGTAATATTCTGGTACCTGGGTGTACCACTCTGTGTCTATCTGCTCACTCACTGGTTTCTTCCACATTTTGTCAGTTCAAAATTAAGGCTGTTACAAACATCACATACTGACTTTCGTGTGAGTATGAGATGTGAGTGTCCTTAGGTAAATACTGATGAACATGATTGCTAGCTTATATGGCTAGACAGTATTTACTAACCTATGGAATGGGAGAAAGTATTTGTAAGCTGCATATCTCAGAAGGGGTTAATATTCAAAATATATAAAGAGCCCAATTACACCCTAAAGGACCCTATCTCCAACTGTATTTGCACTCAGACGTAAGGGATTAGAGTTCCAATGCATGAATTCTGGGAGGACACAAGCCAACCCATACAAATGGCTGATTATCAACATGCATGTCATTTATGGATGTAATCTCATTTTGAACTTTGACATTATGGACAAATCTTCCTAAAAGTGCTTTGTGGACTTACTCTTCTATATTAAAAATAGCATTTATTTCTAAGGGTGGTTGATTCTTCCACATCCTTACAGAGGAATTTTCATAGATTACATCTCCCTTACGTTGTCCTCTCTTGAGTCTTATATTCATCACTTTTAGGATAGTTAGAACACTTGGAAGGCTCATCCTTTTTTCTCACATAAAGGCTAAATGAGGCTGAATCTTATCAAGCCATAGGAATTATATTCAACCCAGACTGCTTTTTTATTTATATAATTAAAACAAACTTTAAAGTAAAATCTCTCCTTAAAAATCATTCCACTACACAGGCAGTGGTAGCACACACCTTTAATCCCAGCACTGGGAGGCAGAGGCAGGTGGATCTCTGTGAGTTCCAGGATAGCCAGGTCTGCAGAGTGAGTTCCAGTATAGCCAGGGATACACAGAGAAACCCTGTCTCAAAAAAGCCACCTCCCCCCAAAAAACCCACAATCATTTCACTAACTGTGATATAGGAAGACCTGTTATGACTAGTCTGAATCCTGTGTCTGGATCCAGAGCAATGGCATTGTCTTGAAGGAATTCCCTAAAGACTTAAGGAGAATCCACAGAGCACAGCTTTGAAAAGGAAATGGGAGAAGGAAGGTAATGATGGAATTAGCACCCTGCTAGGAAAAGCAAATGAAGCTAGTTCTCCTGGTTGCCTAGCTGGAAGAGGAGAAATGAGTCCAGGTAGCACTCTTGAGACTTGACCCAAGGGGAGTATCTGATGTCTCTGGAATGACCAACAGGATCATTCAGGATCCCATGCTGTCAGGACCAATTTTCTTCAATGTAGTTAAGTATGTGATGCAATGGTGCTTTGTAAATTTGTATAGCTTCACTCTTGGTCTTCTATAAACAAGTACATGTGCACACATGCATGCTTGCACGCACTCAAGATGGCTCGGGGAATATAGGGCTCCCAAGACCATGGATGCTATTCCCAGGTGTTCATCTTGCACCAGCTATAGGGCCTCCACTTAAAACATAATTAGTAAATGTAGGCTGAATGAATGTTGACATTCTTTAACGATTAAGAATTACTGACTCAGTGAGATCTTGATTAAGAACTTTGGGAATGAAGTTCAGAGTTCTGAGTCGGTTTCTACTCACCCGGCTACAATCAAGTTGTTCCGCCATATAGACTGATGTGCAACAGGAGCTTAGGAAGTATTTGGTGTACTTCAGCTTACCTGTTAAAATACTAAGGTAAGTGACAATATAGACAGGTGGGTAGGTGGTGGATGGATGAATGGATGGATGGATGGATGGGTAGATGGATGGATGGATGGGTAGATAGATAGATAGATAGATGAAGAGACAGATAGATGGGTGATAACTAGGCAGGTAGGTGGATATAGTGATCTGTAGATGTTTGTCATCTCCTCCAGAGTGATTTTTAAGATAATAGCGAATTGAGGCAAAAAACGATGTGAGGATGGTTCTCTTGGGATGCACATGTGCTTATATTTCTGCTAGCTTGCTGTATATCCACTTTGCTTGTCTTGTTTCTCCTGCTTCTTCTACTCCTTCCTACCCCCCACCCTAAGGATAAGGGTGCTGCTAAGACACTGAAATCAAGGGCCAAGCCTCTTTCTTTGGAAGCCTCTGCAAGGAATAGAACAGACTTAGAACTTTGCAAAATAAAGTGAATTCTATGCAGAAAAGCTGATTTCTTTGGAAACATCGTAGAGTCTTTGTAAGACGCTGATCAAGTCTGGACTGAGCAGCAGGCTGCTTTTCTTTATTTCTTCCCCTCCCTTTAGAAGGAGTCCAGGGTACTTACAACAGATGTCCCTTCTCCTAGCCTCCTCCAGCAGATTCTTGTCTGGGTATACCCTGATTCAGAATAATAGCCTGTTAGATTTTGGATCTTAAAAAAAAAATAAAGAAAGGAGGATCAAGAGGAGGAGAAGAAGGGATAGAAGGTTGAAGAGGAGGAATGCAAGCACTGTTTAAGTTGGAGAAGAAAATGTTTTTGTAAACAGAGACCATTTGGACAGACCTCAGCTTAGAAAGGTTCAGGCTTCAAACAAGCAGAAGGAAAACCAAACATTTCTTCCTAGTAAGTCATTTCTTTAAGGAGGAAATGTTGTAATTCAGATCATCAACTTTAGACACTGGTTAGGAATCAAGAGAAACAGGGATGATCCTTGTCAGTACAGACGTTACATACCCCCTGCCATGTTCCTTGCAGGCAAAACGGGTTAGCAAGCTTGAAAAAACACTCTATCTGCCTGTAAGGGAGAGCCAGATTAAAGTTGTGTGCAAGCAGGTTTGTGGTAGTGTGATGCCCCAGAGTCTCCTTTCATGTCTCTGCCTTTAAAACACCTTGTGGCATCTAAGTGCTTGCCTGGATGTGTGCTTGTGCTTGTATCTGTGTTTGTCTGTGTGCCTATGCTTCTGTTTATTTTTATTTTATTTATTTATTTTTTGCTGCACCTTTGGAGTCTTGATTTTGTTCAGTCTTATTTAATGTAAGAATGATAGCAGTAATTACTGAAGGTTCCTGGGGTATGAGGAAGGAGCTTGGAGAAAGATGGCCTCGAAGGCAGCCATCTGCTCTTGGGGGCGCAGGAGGGGCTGGCTGCCAAGTCACAGCCCCAGGGACTCGGCGGCTGATTGGCTCTCCTTGGAGAAACAGTACTGGTTGTGTGGGTTCACAGCCTTTCCTTGAGCAAAAGGAAGTCTGTGCTGTGAAATAACATCACTCTCTTAGGAAGCAGAGAAGGGCTGGTTATGGCATCCTTTCCTGTGCAGGGATATGGTTACGGTGGCCTAAGGCTGGGGAGGTGATGTATGGATGCAGAAGACAGATACTCCATGATTCAGACTTGTTTCTTCACTTATAAATTCTGTAGCTTTGAACAATTATTTGCCATCTTCGGGGTGACTCTTCCTGTTTTGTAAGTAGTTACAGAGAGGCTCAGGATGTTATGACTAAACAAGCCAGCTGTGGGACCCTGGCCACACATCAGATATCTGCAACAGTAGGAGAGGTAGTGCTGACTGAATCTGTATCCATTTCAAATCTAGTATCAAAGCATGACCTATACAGGAGCTCTGTTATCCATGTTATTTTGTAAATGAGGACACCAAGACACAAAATAATTTATTCCTTACTATGTATAAAATTCTAGTCTCTATGCTAGACCCTTTATATGTGTTATTTTCTTGCTTATTTTTAGTGTTTTAGTGTCTCATTCTGTAGCCCAGGCTATCCTGGAACTCACTATGTAGTCCAGAATGGCTTTGAACTTGTGATCTTCCTGTCTGGGCTTCCCAGGTGCTGAACCCACAGGCCTTCATTGCCTGTCTGTTGCTATATGTTCTTGAATCCTCAGATTTGTGTGTTGATGTTATAATATAAACACATTGCTGTCTTAGTTTTACAGATAAAAAGAGTTCAGTATGATTAGAAGAGAGTAGTGTAAGTGGAAAAAGAAAGAGGATACTGAAAAGTAGTGACATGCACGACATTTGCCACCATCAGCCAGGTATTTGTATGCATGTGTGTAGTAGCATGAGTCTTAAAAGTTCTTATTAATAGAAATCAAACCCGAGCCAGGTATTGGGGTAAATGCTGGAAGGTCAGAGAAATACAACAAGCCACAGCTATCTCACCTTGCCGGATCCTCAGCTGGTCTTACTTCCTCAGACTGGAAGCCTCTATGTCCTCATATCCAAATGACTCTCAGCTGAACTGCTGCTAGAAGCCTGAATGCTTAACCAGGCCACATGCTTCTCCAGGCCAAATGCTTCTCCAGGCCAAATGCCTCTCCAGGGCAAATGCCTCTAGTTTCTGGTCCTCACTCCTTATATACCTTTCTGCTTTCTACTGCCACTCCCTGGGATTGAAGGCTTGCTTTCTGGGATTAAAGGCGTTGTCACCACGCCTGGCCATTTCCAATGTGGCCTTGAACTCACAGAGATCCAGAAGGATTTCTGTCTCTGGAATGCTAGGATTAAAGGCGTATGCTACCACTGCCTATCCTCATGTTTAATATTGTGGCTGTTCTGTCTCTGACCCCAGATAAGTTTATTAAAGTACACAATATTTTGGGGAACACAGTACCACCACACATGTGCCTCTTGTCATTAAGTCCTTACAATCACATGGCTGAGTAGTGACTTTTACTGATTTCCATTAGAATTAGAAAAAAACTAAAGTACAGAGAAGTTGACTAACATAAACAGTTAAGTCCTGAATTCAGACTCAGTGGAGTCCAGATTCTGTCTTCCCAACCTCTGTGCTTTGAACTCAGAGGTCCCTCCTTCCTGAGTGCTGACAAGTGTATGTAGATCCAGGCTAAGACCCAACACTTGTCATAATGCCACTTCTTGCTCCAGCTGCTCGGTGGAGGGACCTATGCAGCATGACTGTTCACCCTCCTATGTAAGAATGAGAAACTAGGGTGTATTCACTTTCCAATATGGGCATGAGGACATAAGGCTGGAGATCCGACCTTTAGGGGCCCAAAGCATGAAAGTAATGGAAGTGGTGAGCTGGGTTAGGCCAACTGGATCTGGCTAAATTACAGCCCTTGATATAGTCACTCAGTCTTATAGAGGCAGGATGCATTTTCGCCTTCTCTTTTGTTGTGATGAGAAGACGGAGCCCATACGGGTGTCCAACTAGTGTATGTTGAATAACTGTTTCAAAAGTGATTTGCATATTCAGAGCTTATTGCATACATGCAGACTATCTCTTAAATTCCAGAGAGTGGTCTGATCATGGGTTTCTACCCCTGAGAAGAAACTCTGCAGAAATGATCTTTCTGTCTGAAGAACAGGGAACAGAAGAGAAGGACATTACCCACAACAGCCTGTTCACTCAGCCTGCGGGAAGTCGCGGGTACCCAAAGTTCTTGTTTTATCTTTTTTTTTTTAAAGTATTTTTGTATATATGTATATTTCTGTGTACAGTTGGGTGCATCCAGCTAGAGCCTGACATTGGGTGTTATCCTCAACACTCTCCACTATATGTTTTCAGATACGGTCTCTTTCTCAACCTGGAGATCACATATTCAGCTAGATTGGCTTTCTAGCAAGTGCTGAGGTGTGTGCTTCTATGGCAGGCTGTTTAAGTGGGTGCTGGGAATCTGAACTCAAGCTAATACGCTCGTACAGCAAGCATTTAACTGACTTAGCGGTCTTCTGAGCCCAAGTCTGTTCTTTAGTGAACTTGAGAGCATAAAATATCACATAAAACTTTTAGTTTTAAATCTTAAGGACTTTATTATTTCTCAAAATTCTGTGGTTAATCAGATGGTTTTTCTGGTTGAGGGCACACCCAGCTGATCTCTGAAGTCAGATGGCAGCCTGGCAGGGGCTGTCTTTTAGAGAATAGCCCCATTTGTGCCTGGCAGTTGGTCTAGTGTCAGCAGGGGCAGTTGGCATGAATCAGCCATGTGTCTTTCATTCTCTAGCAAGCTTAGCCAGCCTGGAAGTTCAAGAAAGAGTGGGTAAAGTTTCAAAAATGGCAAGAAAGCACACCCCATAGTGCAAACACTTCTCTGTTTCTACTGGTTTTGCCTCTTGTAATGTCTCGTAATGTCTCATTGACCAAGTCATGTGGGCAACGTTAGGTTCAAAGGATTGATGAGCTCAGTCCATGGGCTGATGGGAAACTGTCAGAGTCATGTAGCAAAGGGATGCAGCTCTAAAAGTGGGAAACATTCATCAGCATTTTTCAGTGTTCTACAGTTGTCCCTCTGGGTCTAGGCATACGAGATGTTTTACCACCAACATCTCTTATGGCTAAAGTCTGTTTATTATCTTTATGTAACTTCATCTGAGATTTCTGTATTTGTTAGTTCTGACAGGATGATCATATTCTATCCAGTTATTAAATATGTGGACATCACTTCACAGCAGACTGAGTGTGCCTCTGGATTTAGTTTCTGTGAAGAAGTCCCAACTAATTATTGCCATGGATAAGCAGAGTATCCTAACGGTTTCACTGATTGATTTTCCCTTCATCTTTTTCTTCCTCACTCCCATCCTTTTAATCTATTTTTAAGTTTTTTCCTATGTTCAATTTGTGTAGACCCCACTTTAAAAGCCATGTTTGATAGTGGAAACAAATGCATACACAGCATCCACTCAAGTGAGCAGTATGGGGACATCAAAGAAGCTAATAGTATTCTCATCACAACCCTGTCTCTCAATTCTTCTTGTTTGTTTTTCCCTTTGTTTTTTTTTTTCTGGCTTAACTAATATATCTTCCAACACAAAGATTGTATTTGTCTAATTTACTGTTCTGTCCTTGCCCCCAGCACAGAGTCTGCAAAAAGGGCACAATTCATAAATAGTTGTTGAATTGAGTTGAGTCAAATGCTACACCAAGGAGGTGACATTTGAACTGGGCTCTAAACAATAGCAAATAATATTCAGTTCACAACTGTGTGAGTAGTTGGGGTTATTCTCATTTTACAATTGAGGAAAAGGGTCTGAGGGGGGGTTAAGTGATCTGTTCCAGATAACACAGATGGTAAAAGGATGGAGTCAGGCTTCTAGGCAAAGGCTCTACCTTCCAGCTGTGTGCTTTAACTGTAGAGCCAGGATTATAATCATGGTGTCTGTGTGCGTGCTGCAGACAAATTATCTTTGAAAATACAAGAACAAACCTCAGGAAGAGAGGCCCACAGCCTCATCTACTGATCATGGGTTCTGTCTACATATTTGAGACTTTCTTTGCTATTGGCTAATCTTCCAAGTACTCTGTCCATAAGCTTATCTGTCTATCAGTGCCTCTATCTGTCTGTCCCTCAGTTTACCCATGTTTAACAGTCATCCATCCACTTACCTATACATCTCCATCTATTCATGCATTCATCCTCTCAGATTTTTTATGTACTTTTTATTTCTGTTACTAACAGATGAATCACCAGAACCAGGGAACAGGATTGCTGTGTAGTAGATACTCCATAAATTATTGCCAAATAAATACTGTAGATAGTTGGAAGGTCACATACATACAATGATAGTAAGGGCATGAACTATGGAACCACTAGTGTTGGGTTCCAGTCCTCGCTACATACATTGTTTATGTGGATGTGTGTATGTTATTTAGCCTGCACCTCAGCTTAATGACAGGAGATTGTGGAAAGGGTCACATTCACACACACACACACACACACACACACACAGAGAGAGAGAGAGAGAGAGAGAGAGAGAGAGAGAGAGAGAGAGAGAAGGGAGGGTGGCAGAGAGAAAGAGAGAGAGGATTAATATTGTATGACCTATAGCCATATTGTAGTGCTTTTGACATATTATCATTAAATAAAAGGGATATAACACTGATTCAAAGTGACAAGGTTACTGCTCTCATTGGGTCTATAATTTAGAGGATTAGGCAGATAATTAATAGTCAGACAAACAGATGACCAAGATCATCAAACTTTTCTAGAGCTCTGGCTTTATCTGAAATTGTTCTCTTGTCTCTGCTACTTGGATATGTAGCTGTGAGCCCATTTGTACAGACTTGTTACTCTTCTACTTGGTCCTGTTTAAAAAAAAAAAAGACACTGCCTTTTTTATGTGGCGGAGATGAGAATGCTAGCTGTTTGGGCCTAGTTGCCTAGTCCAGTCTGCAGACCAGAATAGACAGATGCATCTCAGTGCTGGTGTAGAATGGGCAGAATGAATTTCTGGCAGTCCAAGGACGAGCTTTCTTGTCTATATGACAGTAGCTAAGCTCAATATGAGGCTTGATGACCACATGTACATTGAACTGTGACTTCAGGCTCCAGTTACGTTTTCTATTCTTATGAATTATCTGGGGCCCAGAAGTGGAGTTTTCTGGCATCCTTTTCCATGCCTAAATGTCAAGTACTCAATGATGGAGAGACTTGGCCATAGGTCATGTGATACAGAGGTTATTGCGGGCATGTGATCAGTATGACCAAGGATCATGGCTTACAAAGCCTAGGGGATAATTCTTACTCCTGCCCAGAAGATTGATGGATCCAGATAAAGTATCCAACAGCAGGCCCATTACGATCAGAGGCCGTAACTCAGGCAGGGCTGCTGCTCTTGGGCTAATGTTCACTATCTTGTGAAGATTTCTGGACAGAGATTGAGAAAACCAAGGGATTTCAGAATTGGGCAGGATATTATCCTCACCACGAAGCTCCAATCTAATTTGCCCTAAGTCCCTTCCAGTGAGCTCTCCACCAGTCTCTGCATTTATCCTTCTTTCACCAGCCCATACAGCACCCTCCGTCATTTCCAGAAGGCACTCTGATCTTGGGCTCTTTGACTTCTGACATGCCATTTGTGCAGCATGACTGCTGTTTCTATTAAGTGTCATATGGCTATAGTTTCTAGGAAATCCAATCCATACTGGCTTAAAATTAAAACACAAAATAAAATTTAATTATTAACTCACATAATGACAGGCTACGCATGGCATGGCTCCAGGTGGGGCTTGTTCAGGACATACATCATGTCATGGGATGTAGCCATTGCTACACTTTGTATGAATGGCTTCATTCCCGGGATCTACTGTTTCTCTTGGCAGCTTCATGGCTCCCCACTTACGGTTTCAAGATGGTTTTAGCAGCTGTGCAGCCTCACACACTTACAACACTCAGCACAGTAGAATCTGTACTTCTCTACTGACAGCCTCAACAACTGGCCCTAGTTTCTTATTGGCTAGAATCCATGCCGAGGGATGTCCTGAGCTCAACGGGGCTATGGGTGAAGTCACTCCAGTCAATAGTGCCAGTAGTGGAGGAGGGCTGGACTCTGAGCTGGGGACACCGGGTTTTCATCTGGAGAACTTTGTTCATCACTGACAGCCATTCTCTTCTCTCTCTCTCTCTCTCTCTCTCTCTCTCTCTCTCTCTCTCTCTCTCTCTCTTCTCTCTCTCTCTCTCTCTCTCTCTCTCTCTCTCTCTCTCTCTCGTGTATAGGGAGCTAATTCATTTAGACTGAGGGCCTCTGTAGTTCATCAGAGTCAACTTTATTCTGTTGTATTTCCTTGTTTCTTTGCAGTGTTGTTCCTCCAGCTCAGTTCAGAGACTCTCCTCGTAACAGCTCTACCTTGCTCATGTTAGGAACAACCTTGCTCATGCTGGGAAATCCCAAGTTGATGGCTTGTTCTGTGTATTCAGTTAGCATTAGTATTGATTGAACAAAAGACCTTTATTTAGTTTTATTGCCATTGAATTAATGTCTTACCATTGAATTTTTGCCCCTTTCCCCAAATACTCTCTGGTAAACTGTGCCGTCTTACTAATATTGGCTCATATTCTAAACTAATTGCCCTATACCAGTGAGTTTCCTTCTTTGAATTCATTCTGCCTAGGACTCATGAATGTGAACTTATTTGGCAACAGGATCTCTGCAGTAATAATCTAGTTAAGATGAGGTAGTCATGAGTAAGGATGACTCTTAAATCCAGTGACTCTAATGGTGTGTTTGTGAGAAGAGAGGTTTAGAGACAAGAAGGTAGTTAGATGTAGGGAGGCCATGTACCAGTGGAGGCTGAAACTGGATGGGTATGGCTATAAACCAAGCATGCCAACAACTACTCACAGCTAGAAAATGCAAGGGAAGTGTCTTCCTTAGTGCCTTAGGGAGTGTGGCTTGCTTGGTACTTGATTTCTGACTTTCAACCTTCTGATCTAAAGGAAACAAACCATCCTGCCTATGGCACTTTCTGTAGGAAGTCAGGCAGCCAACACAGCAATGAGCCCTACTGTATAGTTCCTGTGCTCTGCAGCAGCCGGCCTTGCTCATTCAGTCACTCACAGGAGTCTAATAGATGTTCCCATGCACCAGGCACCAGATATATGGTGATGAATGGGACAGTGTCCATGTCCCCCAAGACCCTCCGATCTGGTAGGAAGCATGCAGGCAAACAGATATTCTGTCCAATTGCTTTAATCTAAAGTGTGGCCCATGACATGAGTCTGCCTTCCCTCCGCATGTAAGTTGTGGTCAGAGTGTTAAATGTGGCATCAAGACATCTCTACATACATATCCCAGACCAACCACTTACCAGCTTTGACATTCTATCTTTCAATCTATGTCCATTTCAATTTCTTCATCTTTAAGTAGAAACAACAATGGGCCTGGGGTGAGGACTGAGTGAGTCCATGTATGCTAAGTGTTTAGCTCATTCTCTGGTCCAAATAAGCTATGATTTTATAGTTTATTAAAAATTTGCAATGGAAAATTATGTCAGGTTTTGTAGGCTAATGTAATTAGCATGTACAGACATATCTTATGAGGAAATGGAATTTAAATTAGAATTTAAGGTTGGATTTGGGAATTAAATTAACTCACACACACATACACACACACACACATACACATGCACATATGCATGCTCTTTCTTTGGAAAGAGCACTTATTAAACCCCCTGACCCCCACAAATCTTCTCCTGTGTTAATTATTCTTAATTTCTTCCACCACCAAAGGTATGATTTTAAATCCTAATCACTTCTCCAGTTGACTTTATACAAAAATGTCAATATCTTATCCATCCATCTATCTATCTATCTATCTATCTATCTATCTATCTATCTATCTATCTATCTACCTACCTACCTACCCATTTATCTTTGTATCCATCTATGTATCATGTATCTGTCTGTCTGTCTGTGTATCTATCTTATTTGAACTGTACCCAAGCCTGTAACAAAAAACAAAGGACAGAAATGTCACCTCTCAGGTAGGCATGGAGGTACACACCTGTAACCCCAGCACCTGGGAGGTTGAGGCAAGAGGTTTGTGAATTTGGAGTCAGCTGCCTGCGATCTATAGTGAGATTTCAAAAAATTGCAACTATAAAAGGAGGAAGGGGGAGGGAGTGAAGGAAAGAGGCAAGGAATGGATAAAGGAATAAAGGAACAAAGATAGGTTACTTCCTTTGCTCTAGAGCTCTGTTTCAAATAATGCAACAGAAATGGTCTGCCTGACTACTGTTGAGCTTGCAGGCAATGCAATCGAGTTACACACATTCACACCTGATTCCCCATAAAGGACTTGTCCAGATGGCTGTTGGGCCCCAAAGGGCAGGACCTTGTGTTCATCTCTGTTAAATTTCATGTTGTGTAATTCAGCCTTCCTCACCAGCTGGTGGAATTCTTCTGGGATCCTGGTGCTATTACATGGCATGTTGGCTACAAAGTAAAGGCTGAGGTTTCTACAGCACAGAGATTTTTGTTAGCCTTTATTCAAGGCTTGATGAGACTTCTGAGTATCAGGTCAAGGGCTGAGACTGCCCTGACTCTTTGCTAATGGACAGTGCCTTAAGGCTTCTGATGGCAGCCCTGAAAAGAAAGCCATATCATCTACTTGTTTCAGGAAAGGCAAACATGAAGCATCTGCAGCTCTGTGTTCTAGCTGGTATGTTTAGGGAAACCCTGGAGATCAGGAAGAAACAAGAGTATCGCTGATCTGGGGCCTTCAGCTAAATTCCCCAGGAGTAACTCTTGATAAAGGTTCACTTTGCTGACATTTTGTGGCCCACTGAGTCTTGAAAATTTCTTCTTTTAGGCTTAGCTGACACTTCTTTGGGTAAAGCGAACTCACAATTTAGTGCTCAGGGGAATGATGTGACTGTTACACTTAATTTTGTTAAGATCTCACTCTGGGGTAGATATGTACATTGTCTTAGTCCTTTCACAGAACTATTAAACATTTGTTTTTGTGTGCACATGTGTGTGGTGTGAGTGTGTCCTGGCATGTATATGGAGGTCAGAGGACAACTTTAGGGGGCCGGTTCTCATCTTCCACCTTGTTTTGAGACATGGGCTCTCTCGTTACTGTTGCTGTGTAGCATGCCCCAGGCTAGTTGGCCTACCATCTTCTGGCCAATTTTCCTGCTTCCCCCTCCCATATTGCTGGAAAAGTTCTGGGATTGCAGAGGCATGCCACCCCATCTGGCTTTTTTGTGTGTTCTGGGAACCACATTCAAGTCTTAGGAAAGTGCCCACCACTGAGCTGTGTGCGTCCCTAGCACTTTCAGAGGATTTTGTTGGGAGGGTATGTAGTAGAAGACTCTGAAGCTCTGGAAGGTATCTAAGAGCACATAGTGGTAAATTATGTGTACTCAAACCCTGGGCTATCTTGCTTGAGGCTCAGAATGATCCCAGGCTCCTCTTTTACTAACAAACAACATTCATGCATACTTATAAGCAGTTTTATGTGGTTAGTGATTTCATGAATTATGTTTGATCTCTGGTTACTTCATTCCTGAAACTCTTAAGTCCCACTGGGCTGGGAACTGTGGTGCATCATGCTTGCTTTTCTCAGAGCCCAACACTGTGCCTGGGATGTGATTAATGTTCAGTAAATATTTGTTGAATGAACTAAGAGTGTCAAATGCAAATATGCTTCCAACCAGGTCCATAACACGTCAGGTGAATTTGACTTAGGGTATTTTTATTTTGACATGCAACCATCTCTCTGCAGTTGTCCTCAGAATCCCAAGTGGGAGTAAATACTTTCTTCCCAGTGTGCTGAGAATTAATTTGGGTTGTGACACCTTTTAAAATTCACTAGAATATACAGCCACCTTCATCTGGCTAAGTGGATGGTAACATTATGGGGCCATTACTGGGCTTGGTGCTAATGGGCATTTGTCAACCTCTCTCCTCACTGCCATGTGTTAGACCTGTGTGTCCCTGGTAATTGCTAAATAACTCACTGAGTGCTGGGGTTGCTAAATTAGGAAATGAAATAATAGAGTGAAAATAGAAACAGGCATGTGGACTGAATAAAGACATCCCCACACAGAAGGTTCTCTTATGTCTGTAACTTTATACACAGAGGATGACTGATGTTGGGATTGAAGTAACGGACTTTTATAGACTATAGATCATCTAATGATTTTGTGGGAGGATGTGGTGGCTGTTTTTGATGGGTGGTCTCCCCTAGTTGTGCCTAAAACCCTGTGAGATGAAGGAGATGAGTCTTCTTATGCAGAGAGGAGAGTGATGAGAACAGCCATTTCCTTGAGCAACAGTGAATGCTCTTTCAGCAGCCATGTGGAAGCAGGTTGAAAAGTCAGAGCAGTGGCTAGCCTGATGGGAAAGAAATGCATGAGTTGGCATCTGGCTCCTATCAGAGAAAGTTGTTGTGGGTGTTAACAGGCTGGAGGAAGATGGTCTCCTTGGTTGATGTTGAACTGTGCAGAAGTGAGCAGGCCAGGAATCAGAGATGAAATGACCCACAGAGGTTGCTTATGTTGAGAATAAGCCTTACTATGCATGCACCTTATTTTATTAAAGAAAGCCCTTGTTTTCATCCTCTGGGTTCTAAGAATTGCTTTTAAGGGAGAGTTTTAATGGAAAGCTTTCTTCCCAGAGGCAGTTTCTGCTTCTTATAGCTTTGCTCTTGAGGTCTTCACATGCTGAAGACCAGTGTTTCCACTGGGCAAATGGAGGATGTTATACATTGTATTTAGTACTTTCATGTCTCTGGGATCAAATGGCCTGATAGGAGAAAGGTAATGGAGGAAAGGTTTATTTGGCTCTTGGCTTCAGAGGGTTTGGTGATCATGGTGGGGGAGTTATGTAGAGTTCATGGGGCAGGAACATGAGGAAGCAGAGCAGCCGGCTAGAACCTACTATGGATATGACCTTGCAAGCTGCATCCTCAGAGACCTACCTCCATCAGCTGGACCCTGCCTTCTAGAGGTCCCCCCGCCCCGTCTTCCATAGCACCCCAGCTGGGGAACAGGTGTTCCAATCATGAGCCTGTGGGGACATTGAAGATTCAAACCATCATAGTTCATGTCTATTGATCCAAATGTGAAGAGTCATTATAAACTCGGGAAAGCTAACACTTCATGGCATGGTTTCTGTCTTCTAGAGAGCTCAGAGTGCATTCCGAGACGAAGTGAACTGTGTCCATCTTTAGAGGCCACCTCCATGCCTTCCTTGTCAAGGCTGCACTTTGCTGTTCCTGTGAAAGGTTCAACATTATGGTATCCAGAAAATAGACAGCATAAGCTCGGGGGTCTCAAAGCTCCGTGCCACTGGTCTAGCACCGCACTACTGTATAGGGTCCTGAATTTCATTTCTGATCTAAGAGACAGGGTGAGTTAGAGTATGGGGAACATGGGGGCCATATTGTTTTCATGTCAGTAAGTTTTGAACTGCGTTTTCCCTGGTCTATTACTTTGTTGATAGAGGTTTATCTTGACAATAAATGTCCTTGAACAGTAAGTATATAATGAGCTCATAGATTTTGTTCACTTTCTCGGTCCCCACTTGAAGGGTCAGAAGAGGTTCTCTATATCTTTATATCTGTTTGAATCTTAACTCTTTACAGTATACTGAACTTGGCCTTGCCAGAGAACCTGACAGGGTCCAAGCGTCACATTTCTCTGCCTCTTCTTCCTGACCTGGAGGATTTTTTTTCTTATTCTTGCAGATCAGTGAGCATATTCTTCTATGCCCATTATTTAGCTCAGAATTTTGTTCTTTTGAAACTCAAAAGATACTATCTCTCATAACTCAAAATGCCTTTTTGCTCAAGTTTGAAGTTCTTCTGTTGGGTATCAAAGTCCTGTTTTGAACCTCAAAGGCCAACTCCTGACTCTTTTTCTCTTTGGATCTCTATTGGAAAAAAGAAGAGAAGAAGCGGCCCTAAACCACACTGAGGACCTTAGATATAGAATACTCAAGGTATTGAGTGGGTGATAGGAAACTCCTGGAACCAAACCTGCCTCTGTTTCACAGTAATCAATACCAGACTTACTCCAGTAAGAAGTGACTCAGAATTCTCATTTTTGTTTCTGACAAGGGCTAGGGATTAGGTGGTTTTTAGCTCATATGAATGTTTCTTACAGAATTTGTCCAAAGAGAAAATCAGTAACAGTCTAGTAACTGTTGCTCTGTGTTTCCTTAGAAAGAAACTGAGGATTTTCAATATTCGCTGTCTTTATTTTCCCAGCAACCCTGTGAAAGAGACATGCATTGCTCTTGTTACCATTTTACCGATAGAAATACTGAGACTAAATCAGATTAGTCACTTTCCATTGTGTTGAGACTAGAAATTAGACTCTGTTCCAAGCCACATCCTCCAGCCACAGTAAAAAGGGTAGGGTGTGTGGAAAAGACATCAGTGGAAGGCAAACACACTGTGGAGAAATTGAAGTCCATGGCTGTCACAAGTACGGTTCCCTTGACCAGGAATCCTGGTCACATCCTAAAAGGCTGCTCCTTTCATTATCTGTGTCTCAGACCAAAATATTTTGGGGCCATCACTGACTGCCTTAGCTAATACCAAATGTGTTATCCCACAGATAAATTTTGGCAAATCTTATTTTTCTTCTAAACTTCTTCTGAAGTTATCTTTTCATTTATTCACATCTTTATATATTTCCATTCCTAGAATCATTAAAGCCATTGGATTTGAGGTCATATCATTTACAGGCTCTGGTCTCTTGCTTGTTCCCGAGTGGTTGGAACAGCTCCCGGGGGTCCCTTAAATATATTTGAATGATTTTGGATTCACAAGCAGGCACAATCAGAAAGGTCAGAGGCCAAGCGCCTGTCTTGCCTATCTCTAAGCACATGTCAGGACAGATATGGCATGCTTAACCTCAGTGCTTTCCAACCTTGATGTGGAAAGCTGCTCAGGGAGGCTGGGCTCATTTCCTTGGGGCCTGCTTCCTTAAATGAGGATCAGAAAGCACCTTTAATGTGGAGCTTCATTTGTTTATCAAAGACAGAACAGCCTTTGTCCCACATCACAGCTCAGATTTCCCAGGATGGAGACTTCCTCCACCTTGTACTTCAGAAGAGCTAAGTGCAGCTAAAAGGATGGGTTTTCAGCTCTGCAATTATGCAGGAATGTGGATCTCCAGCTTAGACATGCCCACAGGAAGGAACAGAAAGGAAAGCTCAGATGTTCTTTGGTTTCTGCTGTCCCAGGGAAGCTGGGATGTTGTCCTCTTCAAGGCAGGGGACCTGGGGGCCTTGAGGACTGCCTCCCTTCTGCCTACTGCACGGACACTTCAGATGCCCATGGGATAGCAAGAGAAGGAGGACTCATCCCCACCCCACCCCTGCCCCTTAAAACATTGTTTCTCTTTGTTTGATGTTTTTGTTTGTGAAGTTGGCATCTGTTTATTGTATGTAGTGATATGCCTCCTAGAGACATTTTTGCATAAGCAAGGTTAGTTACTCTGGCCTGTTGTTCTGGGTCTCCAACCCAAATTTTAGCTGTGTTACATTCACAGTTTTTGTAATTTCCAAGCACTCTCAGTGCTTAGGTTATGTAATATATGTGAGCACTGTCTCATTTACACACATATATGTGGATCTGTTTAAATATTTATTGATATTTTTGACTCTGGTGCTTATGTAAAAAGTTCATGCCATCAATATAAAGGTCAGAGAGAAACAAAAGGTGTCATTGTCTGTAAATAGAAAGGGGATTTTTTTTTTAAGTTAGTGCAAGAAGCAAAAAAAAAAAAGTTATTCACGTTTGCTCTCCTTTAACATGAGAAATACACAAATTTTGAGCAAGAGAGAGGGGTAGCAGAAATGTTACTTTCTCATTTATTTATAATAAAAATTGGCTGACAGTATCAAACTTGTTTATAATGTGCTATGATCACATTCACCCCCACTCCCCTTTTTCACCCCCCTCCCACGCCCTAGACTTCCTTCTCCTCCCAGTTGGGCTCCCTTACCCCACCTGCCTCCCTTCCTTTCCTTTCTTCTTCCCCCCTTCTCTCTTCCCCTCCCCTCTCCTTCCCTCCAGTCATCCCTTTACCTCCTCTCATTCATCATGCAGGCCATTAACAAAAATGTAAGGAAGAGATTGGCCAGGAATGCCTTCCCCACCTTTTTCTTTCCTGGGCTCCTGAACCTCTAAAGTCACCTTGCAAAACCCTTGAAGGGTGGTTATCTTTTCCCTGACCCTTGGGAACGACGCCATTACCCACTCTTGCGACTCCGTCTGTAACAGCTGGCCAGGTTATCCCCAAGGCTGGCTTGATTATCTGTTTTGAGAGGAGACTCCATCTTCTGAACTGATCCCTCTCAAGTTCTCTCTCTCTCTCTCTCTCTCTCTCTCTCTCTCTCCCTCCCTCCCTCTCGTGAGAAAGTTCTGGAACACAAGAATCTGGGTGGAGTGAGAAGGAAACTTGTTTTAAGAACCTCTGAGTAGACCAGACATTTTAGGCAGATGGAAACAGCATCTAAAAAGGCAGAAGGAGGAAGGTAGTGTAGCATATTTTAGGAGACTCCAAGTGGTTCATTCAGGAAGGCTAGCTTTGAATCAAATGCCATAAGGCAGGCAGAGAGGGTGAGACAAGAGGTGAGAGAGGAAGTAGGTGGGAGCCTGTGCTTGCCCATGCTCTGCTTTGCTATTTATAGGTAAATCATATTTGGGTGGTAATGCCATACCCTTCTGGGGGAAATCTATTTTTGCTGCCTGACTACAGTGATAAGCTTTTGGGGTGGGTGGAAGGGTTGTGAGAGTTTCTAGAATTTTGTTTCTCTTCTTGGGATATGCAGGCAGAGAGGGGGATGACTTTCTAAGGATCATGAAGGGACATCTGTAAAAGGTAGGGCTGCCTAGTGAAGAAGGACTGCAAAGTAGAGAGATCGCCCCTGGGGCATAGCGGAGATGCCCAGAGAGGGAACTGATGCTGCTTCTTGTTTTCTGTACGACACCAGAACGGGAGCAAGACTGAGCACATGAAGGTGCGAGGGGACCACCCAGGAGTGTGGAGGTGACACTGGAAAGGGAAGACAGCTGATGAAGGATACGTTCTTGAGCCGTCCACCACAGGAGTTACCGGAAACTCAGCCTGTTTAAAAATATGTCTCAGAATAGTTCTTGTCAAATGGCTGACCAGGGGGGTATCTAATATTTCTCTTAGCCAATGGCAAAAACCTGTCCACAGGGTTATTTTATTCTTATTTAAATATAATGTCATTATGCAGTTCTATCCCTTCTCCCTGTCTCATGTCTGCCTCCTCCCAAATTCACAGCTTCCTTTTTTTAGCCATTGTTACATATGCATATGAATGAATCAACATGTAACTATAACCTACTTCCTCCTTTCTGTGTTGCCTGCATTTATATGTTTCTAGGGTTGATCACCTGGTATTGGATAATCAATGAGAGGACATTTCTGGGGAAGACTAATTCTCCCTTTCTCAGTATTGGTAATTGCCTATAGCTCTTCATCTAGGGGTGGGGCTTCATGGGATTTCTTCCATCTGTGTTGGAATGTCAACTGTTGTTGCAGTTGCTCAGGTCTTGCTTAGGCAACCATATTGTTGAAATTTCATGATGATAGCTTCCCTATCATAGCTAGAAGGCAGGATCTCACAACACTTCCTGAACCTCTGGCTCTTACTTTTTTATTTTCTGCTCCCTCTTAGGCAATGTTTCCTGAGCACTGGGTGTAGGAGTCCCATGGGGATGTTTTCATGTCTGGGGACTGATGATCTGTAAAAGGGAGGGGAAGCAAGATTCTCTAGCTTGAGTAGCCTTCCCATAAACACAGAGGCTCTGATTACTTGCAGCAGAATGGTGAGCATGGAAATGGACTCTAGTGATTCTGGGTGGAGTATCTAGATGGAGCACCAACTGCATTAGGTATGTATGTGAGGAGCACCCATCCCCAACACCTGCTGCAACTATTCTTAAAGGTGCATCTATCTGTACATTTGGGTTGGAACATGTATCTGTTTCCCTTCTATCATGTGAAATACACAATAGTTTGCCTACATGTGTTTGTGCACTTGAATAATGGAATTGGCTGGAAAGTCAGCTAATAGCCTTGAGTGACTGTGGCCTTACTTGCCTACCATAGGCAGCTGGCACCATGTGTTGTCCAGCTGCATCAGAATTATGGTGGGGAAACCATTGAAGAGATAAACCCAATTCACACAAAACCAATAAAGGGGAATTATTAGATCCAGGAGCTGAAAGTCTCAAGGAGAGTCATCAGGTAAAACTTGATCATGGAGCTGAAAGGATAAATCATATTTTAGATCATTCCACTTGATCTTTTAAAAAAGGCTTTGAGACTTACTTATATATATGTAGACAAATTTCTAAACAGTCTTAGTAAATAAGAAACACAGAGCCAAATACAGAGGTAATAGCCAAAGAGATCAGAGAGCCACGACTACCTTATCTTAACATCTCGCTTTCCCAGAGAGACCTTCTTCCTGTCTGACTTGTGTTTTTATTGCCTTTCTGTTCTGCTTTCTCACTGGCTCTAAGCCCAGCCACTTGACTTCCTTGTCACTGCCTGTCTATACAGACCTCCAGGTCTCTATGGTTGGTACTGAGATTAAAGGCTCGTGTTACCATGCTTGGCTGGGTCCTTGACCACACAGAGACTCTGCCTGCCATATGATCGGATTAAAACTGTGTGCTACCACCACCAGACTTCTGCTTAATGGCTGTTTGACCTCTGATCTCCAGGCAACTTTATTTATTAACATACAAATAAAATAACACATTTCATCACAAATAAAATATCACCACATATGTATATGAGTGGTGTTGCTTGCATACATGTCTATGAATCAAATGTGTGCAGTACCTGCAGAGTCCAGAAGAGGGCATCAAATCCTCTGGAACTGCTGTGGGGTACTGGGACTTGAACCTGGGTCCTCTAGAGGATCATCCAGTGCTCTTTACTTCAAGCCATCTCTCTAACCCCTCTCTGGCTCTTTTATCTGTCTTTCCCTCTGAATGGATTTCATTCTCTTCCTGCTTTTAGAAGATGGTGCTGGGAGCCTAGGACTTGCAGCCTGTCTTGCTGTCTGCACTACTAAAGAGATGCCTTAACAATTACAGTAATGGGAATGTAGTTCTGGGGTAGAGCATGTGTCTAGGATGTGTGAGGCCCCAGGTTTGACTCTCAGAACTGAAGGAAAGGAAAAGAAAAGAGAAATGGATAACAAAACAAATAAAACAATAAAACAAATGGATTAAAAAAAAGACTAACTGCAGTACATTCAAGATTGAACTGAATTAGTTCTGTTTTCCCTCCCTGTCATCTCCCTGAAGCCCTTACTTAGCCCAGAACCTTGCTTTCCTCTAATTGGACAGGCTGAAGTCACAAATACCTGCATTTAAAGATGCAGGTGGGCTAAATTTCAGCTAAATCTCCATAGACTAAAATATAGAGCCGGGTGGTGGTGGCGCACGCCTTTAATCCCAGCACTCGGGAGGCAGAGGCAGGCGGATCTCTGTGAGTTCGAGTCCAGTCTGGTCTCCCAAGCGAGTTCCAGGAAAGGCGCAAAGCTACACAGAGAAACCCTGTCTCGAAAAACCAAAAAAGAAAAAAAAAAAAAAAAGAAAGAAAGAAAAGTAGAAGAGGAGATAAAGTGAGTAATGCAGATGGGACACCAATTATGGAGAGGCCAAGCAACTGTAGATGTCTACTGTGTGTGAAACAGACTAACACACACACACACACACACACATACACACACACAAACACACACACACACACACAAACACACACAGACCAACAGATACCAAACATGATGCTCTCAAGCTTGGGAACCCAAACCTACATCAAGGGCTTCTTATGAAACCTTGGGCTACTGTGATCCTAAATCCCAATCTTGATAAGTCCCCTTCTTAAGCCAGATCCACTCCCTCCTTCCTAAGGCGCTGACCCAGCTGATAGCTGAGGGTCTCTGGGTGTCCGAGGCCCTGGATTGCCATTGAGTGCTGTAACCTGGCCGCGGCCTTTATTGTCAGTATCTAACACAAAGATGCTTCCCATTCTTGTCAGAGCCCACTTCCCTCTGCACCACAGCAGGAGAAATCGGATGCTGAATGGATATCCTCAGTGGACGGTGCTCTGTGGCAGGCAGCTGCCCTTTGGAGATGCTTTGGCAGGATTCCAGTTGGATCTTCTCTCTCTCACTTCTATGGAATCTCTTCTTTGTCATATACATGGGACTCTGAATATTCTGTTCATGTCTTCTTCCCCCCTTCATTCCCTTTGTTCCTTTCTTAGTGGAGACAAAGAAAGGGGGGCTGTGCCATCGAGCCCTTCAGTTCAAGCAGGGTCCTTCAACCACCGCACTGTCCAGAGGAAAAATGTAATTAAGAGATTAGCATCTTACAGTTGCTGAGAATCGGTGTCTTGATGTTTCTTAGCAACTTCACAGAAGTAAACGGCTAAAATAAGTAAACAAACAGTTCTTTGGGAGTTCAATGGCTGGCACTTCTGCCTTTTAGTGGGATTTTAGAGAATATTTATACCGTAGTTTGAGGTATTTTGATGGACTTTTTTAGAATTTAATGCGACCCTGCTTACTTCTATTTGGTAAGAATCTATTTCTTTTCCACGGGTAATAACAACAATATTGATATTGAACAGTATCATGTTCTGGGCACTGTGCCTTCTCACAGCAACCCCATGAGATGCATCCTGTTTATTCTCTCCCTATACTGATGAGGGCATGCAGCTCCGTGGAGGTTCACATCTCACCCAAGTCACACAGCAAATCTACAGAGTAGCAGTACCTATGTTTATACCTATCTCTACTTCAAGCAATGTCCTCTGAGCCTGTAAGGCAATACCCAAAAGACAGTATAGTATTAGATTCTCCAAGGTGAAGGGCATGCGTGTCTTTTTAGCTATAGCTACCACAGGTGTTTCTGAGAAAAGATCACCTGTGTTCCTTAGATGCTTTTGATTACAAGAGGAGTATTTTCAAGGGAGAAGAAAACTCGACCAGGACTGCCGTCTTATTGTCACATCTGGTAGATTTCCTGCCTTAAAGGAAACCAATTTTTTTTTTTTTAATTTTGGAAACTGTGATCTGTCTCGTCTTCAGCTTTCCAAAGCCCGACATGTTTGGGGACACTGTGGTAACTTAACAAAAACTCCAAGAGCAAAATTGGTTTACTCCCTCTGAGTGTCAGACTCTGCCTCTATATAATGGATAACATGTGAGAGTTGAATATAGTACAACACATTGGATTTGAGAGATGCCACTTGGTACTGTTTTGTTTATTTTGCTAAATCTCCATTTTCATATCTCTCAAATGGGTCATCTAAAAACGGACAGGGATGGCTAGGACAGAAGTGACCCATGAAACTGAGAACCAGAGAGAAAATCTGAGGGGTGGGGGTGGTCAGAACCACTTCAGAAAGGAAAGCAAGTCCAGTCCAGTCAGTGGGGTGGGATTTGGTGTCAAGATGATCCAGAGTACAGACAGGAGTGCTGAGGTTCACAGTTGGCACTAAAGAAGTCCAATAAAAATGATGTGATACAGGAGGCTAGCCAACTATGATGGACCTGTCACTGGGCATTAGGGGCTAAGCCAAACGCTGCTTAGTTAGAACTCTACAGACTGTGGATAGGAGCTGACATTCTGTTCTCTTCCTCTATGTAAAGAGGTATTTCGGGACCCATTTGCTTAACATTCTGTGGGTCAGAAATTAGGAGGGTTTGTTTGTGCTCTTTTATGTCTAAAGTCTCAGCTGGGATGCCCTGAAGACTCAGGGAGCCCACTGACTGGAAGTAGAAGTCACCTGGAGGCATCTCTACGCATCAACTGATCTGCTAGGCAAAGCACCTGAGGTCTCTCCATGTGACTTTTCCATGTGACCTAGTGTGAGCTTTCCCTAGCATGGTGCTAGTCATTGAAACTGAGTGCTGTATGAGAACTAGACAAAAAAACCTGTGTTTTTGATTGTCACATAGTACCACATATTCTGTGTTCAAGGGGAGGGGACATATACCCACTTCCTGTAGGACTGTGAAACTGATGCTAGAGGGAAATCTTGTGGAATGGGAGACGTTTCATCCATCTCTTGGAAATCCAGGCTCTTCAGGCACTTACAGTAAAGGGTGAGAGTTGGACTGTTAACAGCACAGGTATAGAACCAGACCCCTGGCTTCACATCCTGACTCTCCTACTTATTGGTTGTGTTATATTGGGCAGGTCACTCTGCCAGCCTTAACTTCCTCTTCTTCAAAAGGGGACACCAATGGTATCCCTCTGGTTGGATCACTGTGAACTTCTACTGAACTGAAACTGTGTGAACTCAGGGCCTGGCACCTCTTAAACAAGCAAAGGCAAGTGTCTCCTACTGTCGGTGCTTAGAAGGTTCTCAAGGTAATTCTGGTAAAGGAGACAAGCCAAGAATCTAGTGACCACATTCAGAACATTCTAGCTAACTCGGTAGACGTTATGATCTAATGCTCAGTGGTAGAATCTGAGGCTGGAGCAGAGTAGTTGCTACTCCTCTGGCTCATAACTGATTGCGGGGATGGGACATCTACCTCAGTGGCCCACAGAGAACAAGATGACACAGTCCTTATGGAAATGAGAAGGCACAGGGAGGATGGAGGCAGCATTCTTTCACAGCTAACATGTCATGGCCCACCAGTCTGCCTCTCACTTTTCTCTTTGTAAGCCTCGCTGTGTCTCATTGAGCTTCTTATTTGTCAGGTAAGAGGCTGGAGACAAAGTCATGTCAAGTCAACAGTGAGTGATGGAGGAAAGAGGCTCCCCACTGTGATAGAAGCTTCTTTACAAACATGATTAGACGTCAGGAAGTGAAACAGGGGCTGGGATCAGCAAGCTGGGTTCCAATACAAACCTATGAACTCCTTGATATAAGTCCAAGCCCTTCGGTTGCAGGTGATGGAAAACCAAATTAGCAGAAGTAAAAAGGAAATTTATTTCCTCACTTTAAATGATCCAAGAGGAGATAGCCTCAGCTGCTAGGAATCTCGCCTCAGTCATGGAGAGCCGTTGCTTCTTACTTGCCTCTGTTCTCAGGATAGACCCATTCATGTTTTAGTTCACCCATCAAGTACTTCCTGGGAGCTTGCTAGGCTTGGAGCCAAGATTTAGGCAGGAGGGAAAAATCAGTGAGCATGCAATTCTTCCTAGACAGGAAACAGTGAATGAATAAGAAAAATATAAACATATGAATGGGCTCATTAATGGTATGACAGAAATGTTCAGGTTAAGCCAGGGAACACAGAGTGAAAGGGAAGTGTAGTCAGAAGGTTTCCTGTGTCCCGCCTGGTCCCACAGCCGCTGGGACCCAAATAAATACACAGAGGCTTATATTATTTACAAACGGTATAGTCTATGGCAGGCCTCTTGCTAGCTAGCTCTTATATCTTTAATTAACCCATTTCTATTAATCTATGTTTTGGCATGTGTTCTGTGCCTTCCATGTCTGCCTGCATGTTGCTCCTTGGGTGGCAGGCTGGCGTCTCTCCCTCTTCTCTTTTCTTCTTTCTGTCTCTCTGCTTATATTTCCTGCCTGCCTCTAAGCTGCCTTGCCATAGGCCAATACAGCTTTATTTATCAACCAATCAGAGCAACACATATTCACAGCATACAGAAAAACATTCCAAAGCAGTGGAGAATTCCAGAAGGTCCCTGGGCTGGCAGCATGTAAGATGGTGCATGTGGGGTGTGTGTGCGTGTGTGTGTGTGTGTGTGTGTGTGTGTGTGTGTGTGT
>CABHPQ010174864.1:0-29762 GCA_902168405.1 Peromyscus aztecus | reverse complement strand
TGTCCTTATTCTGACACATGACAATTTCATAATTCTTTATGACTGAGTAGCACTCCATTGTGTGTGCCCTACCTTTTCCTTATCCGTTCATGTCATGATGGCACTGATTTACTTGCCCATTATGGAGAGTGCTCTGATAAACACTAGTATGTGGGTGGATATACCGACTGTTGTCTGATTCCCCTGGCCAATCACCCAGACAAGTTGCAGGTGAGTCACATGGTAGCTCAAGTTTTAGTCTTCTAAGAAGCCTCAACTCTGCTTTTTTATTTTGGCTGCACTGATTTACGTTTTCAGTAATAATACACAGGAGTTCATTTTTCATGCTATGCTCACTTGCACTTATATTTTTAATTTTTGATACCTATTCTAAATGAAAATAGGATCTCAATTTAGTTTTTATTTGCATTTTTCATTAAACATTAGTTAAATATGTTGAAGCTTTTTAAAATATGTGTGTTTTTGGCCCACTGGGTATGTGGTTGCCGACTGATAAGTTTGTGAGGAAAACCTTTGTACAATAAGGGCTTTAACCTAATCGAAGGACTAGTCTCCTGATAGATACCGACTGCAATGGCATTACTGGGAGGTGGGAGAATTTGGAAGTTGGGACATAATTGGCGGAAGCAGGTCAACTGGGCGTGGCCTAAGAAAGCGACATCTTTTTCTTTTACTCTCTGTTTCTGTCCACCATAAGATGAGCTGTCATTCTCCACGTGCTCTCCTCAGGCCTACAGGAATGGAACCAGCCATCAGGAACAGAGCCAGCCAATGGTCACTGAAGTCTGTGAGATTGTGAGCCAGAATACCTTATCCTGTAGCTAGAGTTTTCCTGCCTGGCCCACGGTCAGGATAAATCTCTTTCACCTGCAGCTTTCCCCACAGCCGCTCAGAAATCTCTTTCCCACAGCCGCTCAGACCCAACCAAGTAAACACAGAGACTTATACTGCTTACAAACTGTATGGCCGCGGCAGGCTTCTTGCTAACTCTTCTTATATCTTAAATTAATCTATTTCTATAAATCTATACCTTGCCACATGGCTCGTGGCTTACCAGCATCTTTACATGCTTCTTGTCCTGGCGGTGGCTGGCAGAGACTCCCTCTGCCTTCCTGTTCTTTTTATTCTCTCTGTTAGTCCCGCCTATACTTCCTGCCTAGCCACAGGCCAATCAGTGTTTTATTAGCAACACATTTGCCATACAGAACATCCCACAGCATTATCCTTCTTGTCTAACAATTTTGTTACAACACCCCAAATAATCACACTATCAGAAATAAAGCCACACATAGAGGACACAAGACCTTGGCACAGAAATTAACTTCCTAAGACTCCAGGGATTCAGGAGCTAGGATAAATCATTGGTTAATAGGGTTGCATCATATTAAAAGGCATAGCCAAAGCAAATAAACAGTTACGGAGTGAAGGGACAACTCACGCAATGGGAATGGTGTAGCTAGCTATTCTGGCAAGAAAGGGTTAATCCTCAGACTATCTAAAGAACTTAACAGACTCAACATCTAAAAGATAAGCAAGCCAATGAATAAATGGGCAAACAAACGAGATGGCACTTTTCAAAAGATACACAAATACCCAGTAAGCATGTGTAAAAATGCTGCCAGCTTTACATGACTAGTGAGGCACAGCAAAACCACACTGCCCTCCTCCTATTCATCAATTATTTTATTTTTTTTTGAGATTGTACTGTAATTATATCAGTTTCCCCTTTCCCCCTTTCTCACCAAATCCTCCCATATACCTTCTTTGCTCTTTTTCAAATTCATGGTTTCTTTTTTCATTAATTGTCATTGCACGTATGTATATACAAAGATGTTCTTAAATACAACCAGCTCAGTCTGTATAATCCTGCCTCCATGTATGTTTTCAGGGATGCTCATTTGGTATTGGATAGCCAAGTGCTTTGCTCTTTCCTGGAGAAGACAGGTTCTCCCTCTCTTAGCATCCCTTTGTTGTCTGTATGTAGTTCTCTGCGTAGGGTGGAGGACTCATGGCCTTTCCTCCAGTCACCTTGGCTAGCCTGTTGTTGTTCTCTTTGTTCAGCTTATGTTTAGACCACCACCCTAATTAGACTTTATGCTGCTGCTTCTGACATTCCTAGGAGATACAATGTCCCAGCAAATCCCTGACTGTAACTAGAGTTTTCCTGCCTGGCCCACGGTCAGGCTAAATCTCTTTCACCTGCCAGTCCCACAGCCGCTCAGCCCCATCCAAGTAAACACAGAGGCTTATATTGCTTACAAACTGTATGGCCGTGGCAGGCTTCTTGCTAACTGTCCTTATATCTTAAATTAATCCATTTCTATAAATCTAAACCTTGCCACATGGCTCGTGGCTTACCGGCATCGTTACATGCTGCTTGTCCTGGCGGTGGCTGGCAGGCAGTGACTCCCTCTGCCTTCTTGTTCTTTTTCTTCTCTCTGTTAGTCCCGCCTATACTTCCTGCCTAGCCACTGGCCAATCAGTGTTTTATTAGGAACACATTTGCCATACAGAACATCCCACAGCACCTGACCCTGTGGTTCTTATTTCCACCTCCTCTTCTGCAGAGTTCCTTGAGTTTTAGGTACTGGAGTTCTTTGGTAGATGTATTTGCTGGACTTCCGTTTTGAAGGGGATGACTTCACTGTACCTCTTACCGTGACTTCCTTCTAAGTAGTGAGACAGTTTTCTTTTACTGTTGCCAGCATTCTCCTTGGTGATTTGTAGGAGACACAAGGTCCCTGTGCCCACAGATAGTCACTAGGGAAACTAGGAGTTTCCAACATGAAGGGTTTTCTCTTCAAACTTATAGAGACTTATAACCTATTTTCTGTCCAGAAGGCTTGGAGTGGGTGTGGTTAACAGTCTGACGACCTCTGCACTGTCTGCATGACCAGGTCACACCTGGCTCCTCTAGACTCATGTTTATCTCAGTCATCCTCTCCAGCCCCTTATCTCCAACATTGTTTCTCAGTTGATCTACAGAACCCATCCTTCACGAGGAGGTCACATGTACTGTGTTTAAATGCCTGAAATAAACTACCCACAGTCAGACTTGAAGTTCAAACCAAACTGGCTAATGAGTTGAACCAGCTTCCTTCTTGCCTCATGCAGATCAGCACTCTGCAGGTCATGGTTGTTGCAGAGAACCCCCACGATTTTTACTTTGATTATGAATCTCTTCGCATTTATAATATTTAAATTTTTAAATTTCCTAATGTGTAGGTTGTCATTTTCCAGTAAATCTAACATTTTTTTTTCTGTCATCAGTTTTCAGGTTTTATCTGCTTTTCACTCCCTATTCTGTCCGTCAGGATGATTCTCTCCATACATGCTCACATACTCGGTGTGGTCGATCCTAAGTTCACCCAAGTCTTCATCTGACTTTCTTCAGTGTATTCTCTTGTGTTTTGAAATAATTTCTGCCGTCAGCTTCATTGTTTCTTTACTGTATAACTTAGAGTCTTTTGTTAAGACCCTCTATAAACTTTTCAATTTAGTTATCATTTTTCTATTTAGTTTGTTGTGATTTTTAATTTGTTTAATCATTAGTGTTTTTCATTTGATGAAAATGTATCATTTTTTTCCTGCTTCATTGGTAACTTTTTCCCATTAGCTTTGTCATTTTATTGCAAATATCTTGTTTAAAGCCCTTTTCTGTTACATGCATCCTTTACTGTCTCTTATGGGTAATTTATATTATTTGATCACATGTGTGAGCATGTGTGTCATGCAACTGTGCATTCCTGTTATACTACTGTATATATGAATGTGTGTGTGTGTGTGCTTGTTCATGCATGTTTATAGGCAAGAGGGTGACATTAGTGTTCTCTTCCACCATTCTTCACCATTTGTTTGAGACATGTTGCTCACTGAACATTGACCTCAACAATTCCACTAAACTGGTTGGCCAAGAAGTCTAAGAGAACGTTCCCCCCAGTCTCTCCAGTCCTGGATTACAAATACATATAGTTGTGTCCAACGTTTTGTGTGGGTTCTGGTGATCTGAACTCAGTTCCTCATGCTTGTGTGGAATACACTTTATTGTGTGTCTTTGTATGTGCATGTGTGCAGACCACACTTTATTGTTTTTATTTTCTGTATGCTTTGAATAGCTTGTTGGGATCTAGAAATATTAGATACTATATTACAGTACTAGTGTTTCTAACCCCCTCAAGTTTGTTATTAGAATTGTTTGTTTAATTATTAATCATTGCACTGATTATTTTAGTAAAGTCTATTTCTTTTCAGTACAATATAAAATCACTTGTGTTGATACTCACGAGGGCAGCTTGGGTATTCCCACACTTAGAACGAAGCAGTGACATTGGTAAGTTTTCTCCATTTCCAGGCCATATCAGCTCAGAGTTTCAACAAACCCTCCTTGGGTGCTTTATTGTCTCTATTAATACAATATCTTGGAATATAAGTCATTCTACAGGTGAAACCATTAAAACTGTGTCTCTTTTGAAGACACAGCTTCCAAGGTTCATGGATTTTTATTCTTTGAGAATTTCATACAGCATATTTTTATTGTATTCTTTTCTACCCTCCATCTCTGTTCTTACCCAACATCATGTTCTTTCTCTGGCTATAAAAAAAAAAACAAAACAAAAAAAAAAACCTAACAACAACAACTACCACAAACAGAAAACAAATCAAAATAATAAAAAAACATAGAGTTCCATTTTTTTTTTTGGCCACCTACCAACTACTTCTGAGCATGAGGCCTGCCCTGGGTTGATATACCCAGGTTTTGGCATCTGTTCTTAATTCAGGACTCCTCCAAATTTCTGATTCTTCACTTCTTTCCTGACAAATAACTGTCTACAGACATAGCTACATCTTTGTGAAACACACTGGCTGCCTTCCAGGCGCTTTCTGCTACAATCTCCATGTCTTTGTCTGTGCACTGCACTGTTACAATTTCATGCTAAGTTGCAAAGAAGTTGCTTTCTTTAGTAAGAGCAGAAACACTAATTATTTGATGGCACAGGACTCCCTCAAAATCAAGGATCTTCAGAGGATATGACAGAGCATGCCAAAATCCCAAGGGTGACACTGTATCCCCGAGCTGAGGTCTCGGGGAGAGGGCCCAGCAGGTCACAGGAAAGCACATTACAGTTATGGAAACTGTGACTGGAATTGAAGCCTTCCGGCATGCCACATGCCAGGAGAGCTTCTGCTGTATAGTGATGCCCAAGAGCTGGAGACCCTGCTGCCTCTCCACTGTGTACATGCAAAGTTTCACCTTCAGCAATAGGGAACAGGAAACTGGGTTAGAAAGGCTGAAGCACCATCTCTCCCAGGAAGCAGTTCTGGCTGGGAGCATGGCCCAGAGTCAGCCCGGTGAGCCACTCTGGCAGCATACAGGAATCTGATGTGCTGAGCTGGCAACAAAGAAGGATGACGCACTTGTGGTCCAGATATTGTTTCGTTTTCTTTTCCTACCAAATCTCAGCAGATTTCTTGAAGAGATATTAATTCTTTTACTTTTGGGGACCATTTTCAGAGGCTTCAAATAAATGTATTTTGAAAATGTTTTCCCCAACTTCATTGGGGAGCAGGCCAATATGCTTCCATTACAGAAGTCAATCCCTCAGTGTTTTGTCTTTACAAGCACATATTAGTGCTTGTCACTCATATGATTAACAAGCACTTTGTCATAATGGCAACAAAGATTACAAGTATTATTGAAAATACAAATTGTTTTAATCAATATTACATTTTTAATATAATTATTCATAGATTTTATTGAGAAAAAAATTTCTTTAAACTCATGAACTTTAGACCAACAACTAGGAGCATGGGACTAGACTAGGCCCTCTGCATAAGTGAGACAGTTGTGTTACTTGGTCTGTTTAAGGTTCCCTTGGCAGTGGGATCAGAATCTATCCCTAGTGCGTGAGCAGGCTTTTTGGAGCCCATTACTTATGGTGGGACACCTTACACAGCCTTGATGCAGGGGGAGGGGCTTGGACCTGCCTCAACTGAATGTCCCAGGCTTTGCTGACTCCCCATGGGAGGCCTTACCTTTTCAGAGGAGGGGAGAAGAGTGGGGGGCAGAGCTAGGGAGATTGGGAGGAGGGATGAGAGGGGGATCTGTTGTTGGTAAGTGAAATGAATAAAAAAATTCTTAATAAAGAAAAAAAGAAAAATTTTAAAATAAAACAGCATAATTATGTGTTAACATTTGAGAAGTTAGGAATGTAAAAATATGGATTTCAAATATTACTATAAAGTATGAATGAGGTTTTTAATTTCAATTTTAAATTACTTACTGCTATTATTTATTGATGATTAAATCAATTTTGATTAATAATTTTGTTAAAGAGTAATATATACACTTTTTAAAGTTGGATTAGTATTAGGTGTGTGTAGCTTAAGTTTTCCTGCCTGGCCCACAGTCAGGATAAATCTCTTTCACCTGCCAGTCCCACAGCCGCTCAAACCCAACCAAGTAAAACACAGAGACTTACATTGCTTACAAACTGTATGGCCGTGGCAGGCTTCTTGCTAACTGTCCTGATATCTTATATCAATCCATTTCTATAAATCTATACCTTGCCACATGGCTCGTGGCTTACCGGGATCTTTACAAGCTGCTTGTCCTGGCGGTGGCCGGCAGAGACTCCCTCTGCCTTCCTGTTCTTTTAATTCTCTCTGTTAGCCCCGCCTATACTTCCTGCCTAGCCACAGGCCAATCAGTGATTTATTAGCAACACATTTGCCATACAGAACATCCCACAGCAGGTGTGCATATTTTTCCTTGGCCATCAACACATTCATCAATAATATTTTTTTTTTTTTTTGAGACAGGGTTTCTCTGTGTAGCTTTGCGCCTTTCCTGGAACTCACTCTGTAGACCAGGCTGGCCTCGAACTCACAGAGATCTGCCTGCCTCTGCCTCCCGAGTGCTGGGATTAAAGGCGTGTGCCACCAACGCCCGGCAATAATATTTTTTTCCACCACATTCCAACATCATAAAAAATGTACAATAATTGAAGATTACATGGCTCACTGGTTTAAAAATGAAGACTTTTACTTCCTTGGGACTAGCAGGATTTTCTCAGACACACATTTGTTTTATGTAAGTTACAGTTTTAAGCGCTGCCTTTCATTTCTGGAAGCTTCTGCTGTGGGTAAAATTAAATAGTGAATTTAGAGTTATGCTTGCTACATTAGCATTTGCAGAAAAACACCCGATTTTTTCTCTATGTGTAAAAAACCTCACCTTGAATTCTCTATGCCTCCCAGGTTCATCTCAAATCCTTCAGGCTCTGTCCTCAGCCTCTCAAGTGTTAGGATTGCAGGCAGGGGCAGCCATGCCTGACACCTAGGCTCTTTTCTTTATAGAATTCAAGATAGGACTCTGTTTCTCACTCTCACACACATTTTTAGTTTTTTAAATTTGATTCTTATCATAAGTATACACACACACACACACACACACACACACACACACACACACACACACACCGGCTGGAAATCCAGGAGACACATTTGGAAGCTGCTAGTTCATTTGTAAAAGGTTTATTTATTTTTTTTTTTCATGTACACAGATTTCCCACTAACACCCCGAGATAAAGGGCCCTTCTACTTGGCCTCATTTCACTTTCAAAGAATCTGTTTCATGCTCTGTCATTCATGCTGAAGGCTGAATGCCTGACAGCTTGTCAACTGTTATCTCTCCTCGGAAGATTTCCATCTCCATAGTGATACTATAGACGACTTTTACTTACAGTGATAAAACATCTTCTCTATTTCTCAGGCTTTCATCATATGATGAGGAGTATGTGTTTAGATTGGTTATTGTGGTAATTTCATTGTGAATCTAGCTCTTCTAGAAACACAATTCTAGAAACACAATTATGTACTGATGGCTGTACTGATATACTTAGACATATAGTACAGCTCTATCAAATATGGAAGATGCCCAAATAAGTTTTAAAAGTTCACTTTTGTTATTACTGGCCATTCATTCTTCCAGGATGTTGTCTGTAATCTTTATTGGTTTTTCTCTTTTTTAAAGTAATGTTTTGAAATGGTCTTAACATATACAGCATTTGATTCAAAAACCATGTTTTCCACCCCCAGCTCTAACAGTATCACACCTGCCTAGAGTAGAGGGAGAGGCATTTTAGTTTACTTTGGGGCTGATTTCACTTGTGAACTTACTGAATGAAAGTATTTCATCAACTTCACATGCATGCCACCATAAAATCATAGAGGGAAACTCACTATTGCCACCCAAAATATACTGTAAGCAATTAAAATTGAGAATAAGAAAATGTTCCTGGAAATTTTTGGCTAGTTACACTAAAAAATTTCTGTGAATGACTTTTAGCTTTAGAGTCAAACCTATGAAATAATATTTTTATATCTAGTATGCAATTAAGATAAATATTTTAAGCATATTGACTAAATCTTAATTAAAAAGTGAATATGTAATTATTTTTTATTTTAAACTAAAATTAACTCACTAATTTAATTATGTAATGGCAGATCATATGTAGCACTATAATTAATTTATTTTTTCATATTGTACATTTTTTATGCCAATGAAAATAATCAAGGCGTATCATCGTTAGAAACAACAAACCAACCAACCAACCAACCAACCAACCAACCACCCAACAAAACCCTAGTAGATTATGCTGCAACTGGTTGGCAAACGTGGTCTCAGTTTGAAAAATCTTAATCTCTAGTCGGGAACATGAAAAAAGATTGAATCCTTAGTGCAGTAGGTAAATAAAAATTCAAAAGGAAACCTGAACTTAAACTTCATTGTATAAACTGTGGATATCAGGTCTGTTAGAAGTAACATCCTTTTTGGTAGGTAGGAATGTTTAGAATATAGAATATTGAAAAGTCAAAATTCAACCTGAATGTGCTCACAAATTCTCTTTGTTATATGTAGATGAAGTATCTTGAGCTCTTTACTGGGGAGGACAATCCTTTCCTGACAATGTTCCAACAGACAAGCGCTGTGTGATGAATATGCCTGCTCTTTCTGAACCCTCTCAGATATTAATCCAGGACAAATAAAAACAGCTCTGATTGATGGGTTTAGGCTTTGGAGCACACCATGCCCAGCTCTCCCACTCCATCTTCTATTTTGGTCCCTTCTTGCCTGCAGAGACCAGTTGTATGGCACTCTGAACTCTGCACTCCACCCCTTCAAATCTGTAGTTACCTCATGTCAGCAAAGGTGGAAACATGGGGGCTGAATGTTCCTTATTCTGGAGCTCAGTAGTAGATACAGCATTTGACTTATGTAAGAACTGTTCTCATCAATAGAGTCTCAATATTAAAGGCAATACTTTAATAAAGAAGTCACTCCTGGGACAATTTCTCAATTGCTTCTGATATTGTCCAAGGAACAGGCATATGATATATTTCCATGATATAACTGTAATACTATGGAAGCAATCATTTGATCCAAGAGTTATAAAATGCTGCTGTATTTTCTCAGGAGCTGAGCTATCGCAGTCTTCTCTCAACACTCAATATTCCATTTATTGTCAAAGTCATGAAGCTAAATCCAGAGAAACTCAGCTGTATAAAATAGAAATGACGAAAGTAGAAAAGCCACAAAGTAGAGTAAGACAATTTTAATTTTAAAATGCCCCAGCTACCCAGCCACTTTACAAGTAATAAACCTCAAGTAACAAATACATACATGAAAATTCATATAAGCATCTGTACTTTAAACATCTGTTTCTAAAGTAATAAAAACAATTGCCGTTATACCAAGGATGCAGTTATATGAACCCTATGCAGTTGTCTATAACTCACATTATCTGAGGTTTTTATGCTACTTTATTACATGTACTTTCTCTGGGGAGCAAAGTTGGAGTTTATTGTGAAACAGTATTGAAGCTGGTGAGACGGCTCCACAGGTAAAGGCACTTAGAGCCAAGCCTAACACCTGATTTACTTAGATACCTGGAACCCATTTAATGCAAGGAGTGAAGTGACTTTACAAGTTGTCCTTTGATCTCCATAGGTTCCCAGGGGCACATACATACACGACCCATTCCCCAAACACACACACACACACACACACACACACACACACACACACACACACTAAATGCATAAAAAGTTCTCATGTCTGGCTGATCACAAGCATTAAGAGAGTGACAGGTGCTTAATGAAAGGTCTCTATGTATCCACGAGTGAGCATGGGTATTTCAAGAGAGCCTACTCCTCTATTTACATTTCGTTTTTTCTTATACATTAATTATGTTATAGTTGAATAGTGTTTATGATTATAAGGGATGGATTTGTTATGTCAAGGAAGGAGCAATGGCTCATACATCCTTAAAGCTTCCTTAACTACATAAATATTTATGTAGAAATTTAGGAGAACGTTTTTTTTTCTAAGTAGGCTATTCTTCCATAGTTTATCATTTTCTTCTTTATTTTATATTCTGAATTCCAATAGATTTCTTCTTTAACATTCTTTTCAAAAATAAATTTATTTATTTATTTTACATCCCAGCCACAGTGTTCCCTCCCTCCTCTCCTCCCTCCTCCTCTCCCTGTCCCTCCTGCCACCTACTCTGCTCCCGCCTGCCACAAATACGTTCCTCCTCCATTTCAGTTTAGGAAAGGGCAGTTCTCTGATGGATATCAACAAAAATGACAAATCAAGTTTCAGTAAGATTAGGCACCTTCCCATGTATTAAGGCTAGGCAAGGGGACCCAGTATAAGAAGTAGGGTCCCAAAATCCCGTAAAAGAGTTGGAGACAGCCCTTGTTCTCACTGTTAGGAGTACCACAAGCGGACCAAGCTACATAACTGTAACCTACATGCAGAGGGCCTTGGTCAGACCCAGAGAGGATCCCTGGTTGTTGGTTCAGTTTCTGTGAGCCTCTGTGAACCCAGGATAGTTGATTTTGTGAGTTTTCTTGTGGTGTCCTTGACCCGTCTGGCTCCCACAATTCTTTATTCTCCTCTTCTGCGGGATTTCCCAAACTCTGCCTAATGTTTGAGTGTGGGTCTGCATCTGTTTTGATCAATTGTTGGATGATACCTCTCTGACGATAATTGGTCTAGGTACTAATCTGGTCACAGGAGATGGTCAGTTCAGGCTACCTATCTGCTATTGCTAGGAGTCTAAACTGGGATCTTCCTTGTAGATTCCTTGGAGACTCCTTTGTGCCAGGTTTTTACCTGACTGCAAAATGTCCCCCTTTCCAGTCATCTTTTTCAGTACTCTCCCCCTCCACCCCCATCACTTGATTGCTCATGTTCCTATACTGACCCTTCCTCAGTCCACTCATGAAATCTCTTCTATTTCCTCTGTCCAGGGAGATCTGGATGTACTCCCATGAACCCTCCTTGTTATCTAGTCTCTCTGGTTCTGTGGATTGTAAGACAGTTATCCTTTATTTTAGAGCTAATATTAACTTATGAGTGAGTACATATTACACTTGTTTTTCTGGGTCTGGGTTACCTCACTCAGGATGATTTTTTTCTAGTTCCATGTATTTTACTTCAAATTTCCTGGTGTCCTTGTTTTTAACAGCTGAATAATAGTCTATTGTGTAAACATACCACATTTTCTTTATCCATTCCCAGGTTGAGGAACATGTAGACTGTTTCAGCATTCTGGCCATTACAGTTAAAGCTGCTATGAGCATAGCTGAGTAAATGTCCTTGTGATGTGATTGAGCATCCTTTGGGTACATGCCCAAGAATAGTATAGCTGAGTCTTGTGATAGGTTGATTCCTAGTCTTCTGAGATAACACCATATTGACTTCCAAAGTGGCTGTGCAAGTTTGCATTCCCACCAGCAATGGAGGAGTGTTCCCCTTGCTTCATATTCTCTCCAGCATGAGCTGTCACTTGTGTTTTTGATCTTAGCCATTCTGACGGGTGTAAGATGGAATCTCAGAGTCATTTGGATTAGCATTTCCCTGGTGGCCAAGGATGATGAACATTTCTTTAAGTGTTTCTCTGCCAATTGAGATTCTTCTGTTGAGAATTCTCTGTTTAGATCTGGTCCCCATTTTTAAATTGGATTATGTGGTATTTTAATGTCTAGTTTCTTTAGTTCTTTATATATTTTGGAAATAAGCTCTCTGTCAGATATGGGATTGGTGAATATCTTTTCTTATTCTGTTGGCTGCTCTTTTGTCTGCTCGATGATGTCCTCTGCCTTACAAAAACTTTTCAATTTCATGAGGTGCCATTTATTAATTGTCAGTTTTAATGCCTGTGCTATTGGTGTTCTGATCAGAGAGTTGTCTTCTGTGCCAATACTTTCCATATTGTTTCCCACTTTCTGTTCTATCAGGTTCAGTGTAACTAGATTTATGTTGTCTATGATCCACTTGGACTTGAGTTTTGTGCAGGGTGATAGATATGGATCTTTTTACATTCTTCTGCATGACGACATCAGTTATACCAGCACTGTTTGTTGAAGATGCTTCCTTTTTAATGGTAAATTTTGGCTTCTTTGTCAAAAATTAGATGTCCATAGGTGTTTGGATTTATGTCAGGGTCTGTGATTTGATTCCATTGATCTATCTGTCTGTGTTTAGGCAAATACCAAGCTGTTTTTATTATTATAGCTCTGAGTGAAATTGGTCTTTAATTCTCTTTCTTTGTTGAGTCTTTGTGTTATTTCTTTATCAGGGTAACTGTGGACTCATCTAAAGAATTTGGCAATTTTTTTTGTTGTTGTTCCTATTTTGTGGAAAAAACTTGGAGAGTATTGGCGTTAGTTCTTCTTTGAAAGTCTGGTAGAATTCTGTGATAAAATTGTCTGGCCCTGAGCTTTTTGTTGTTGTTGTTGTTGGGAGATTTTAATGACTGCTTCTATTTCCTTAGGAGTTATAAGGCTATTTAAATTGTTTCTCTGATCTTGATTTAACTTAGATAAGTAGTATATCAAGAAATTTGTCCATTTCTTTCAGAATTCCAATTTTGTGGAGTACAGGTTTTTGAAGTATGACCTATTGATTCTCTGTATGTCCCCAGAATCTGTTGTTATATCCCCTTTTTTGTTTCTGATTTTGTTGATTTGTATATTTTACTGATTTCAGCAATAGAATTCCTGGCCAATCCCCCAGCTACATGCCTGCACTTGTGCTGATCAGTAGCCACACAAAAGGCTTAGTCATTCCAGGGCCTTACATCCTATGTAATCCATGCTCTGTGTGATCACATAATCTATGCATATGCATGGTGCAGCTACATAAGCCCATATGTGCATGTGTGGGGAAATCCATAAAAAGTGGGTCACAGACCCCCACTCCCTCTCTCTTCCTACACAAACATTTTCATAGGCCCCTCTGTTCCTTCTCTTAATAAACTCTTGTATTGGGTTTTGTCATGTCACGTGGCTTTTCTTGAACAATTAACAGTGTCGCTTAATGAATAACAAAGTGCCACATAGTAACTAATATTCAGTTTGTTTATTCCCTGCTATATATTCCTCTTAGGTATATCTGCTTCTTTTTTTCCACTAGAGTTTTTATGTGTGTTGTTAAGTCACTAGTATGAGATCTCTCCATATTTTTCATGAAGACACTTAGTGCTATGAACTTTCTTCTTAGCACTGCTTTCATTGTGTCCAAAGTGGGCATGTAATGCCTTCATTTTCATTTAATTTTAGAGCATCTTTAACTTTCTTCCTTATTTCTTTCTTGACCTAGTGATAACTCAGTAGAGAGTTGTTCAGTTTCCATGAGTGTGTAGGCTTTCTGTTGTTACTGTTGTTGTTGAAATCAGCTTTGGGTCATGGTGGTTTGATAAGATACAGGGTGTTATTTCAGTGTTTTTGTATCTTTGTGACCAAGTATATGGTCAATTTTGGAGAAGGTTCCATGTGGTGCTAAGAAGAAATTATATTATTTTGTGTTTGGGTGAATGTTCTGTAGATATCTGTTAGGTCCATTTGAGTCATAATGTCTTTTAGTTCTGTTATTTCTCTGTTTAGTTTCTGTCTGGTATTAAAGTCTCCCACTATTATTGTGTGGGGTTCTGTGTGTATGATTTAAGCTTTAGTATTTTTTTTTATTTACAAATGTGGGTACTCTTACATTTGGGGAATAGTTGTTCATAACTGAGACATCATCTTGGTAGATTTGTTTTTTCTTTGATGAGTAGGGAATGCCCTTCTCAATCTCTTTTGATTAATTTTGGTTGGAAGTCTATTTTGATAGATATGAGGATAGTTACACCAACTTGCTTCTTAGGTCCATTTGGTTTGAAAATCTTTTTCCAATCCTTTACTCTGAGGTAATGTCTATCTTTGATGTTGACAAGCCTTTCCTTTTTTTTTTTTAATTTTTTTTTTCGAGACAGGGTTTCTCTGTGTAGCTTTGTGCCCTTTCCTGAAACTCACTTGGTAGTCCAGGCTGGCCTCGAACTCACAGAGATCCGTCTGGCTCTGCCTCCCGAGTGCTGGGATTAAAGGCGTGCGCCACCACTGCCCGGCGACAGGCATTTCTTGTATGCAACAGAATGATAGATCTTGCTTTCTCATCCAATCCATTAGCCTGTGTCTTTTTATTGATGAATTGAGTCCACTGATATTGAGGGATATAAATGATCAATGATTGTTAATTCCTGTTATATTGTTGTTGTTGTTGTTGTTGTTGTTGGTGGTGGTGGTGGTGGTGGTGGTGTGTGTGTTTCCTTTCTTTGGGTTTGCTGGTGTGAGATAATCTATTGACAATGTTTTTGTGGGTGTACTTAATTTCCTGAGCTTTGATTTTTTTTCTTCTAGTACCTTCTGTAGGTCTGGATTTGTAGATACATACTGTTTAAATTTGACTTTGTCATGAAATATCATGTTTTCTCCATCTGCGGTGATTGACAGTTTTACTGAGTCTAGTAGCATGAGCTGTCATCCTTGTTCTCTTAGAGTCTACAAGACATCAGTCCAGGCCCTTCTGGATTTTAGGGTTTCCACTGAGAAGCTGGATGTGATAGACTTCCAAGAGGTCTGGCTATATGTTACTTGACCTTTTTCTCTTGCTAATTTCAACATTCTTTCTTTCTTCTGTATGTTTAGTGTTTTGATTATTATGTGTGGAAGAAATTTTCTTTTCAGATCCAATCTATTTGGTGTTTTGTAAGCTTCTTTTATCTTTATAGGCATATCCTTATTTTTGTTGGGAAGATTTTCCTTTATGAGTCTATTAAACATATTTTCTGGGGTTTTGAGTTGAGTTTCTTCTTCTATTCCTATTATTCTTATGTTTGATCTTTTCACAGTGTCTCAGATTTCCTGGGTGTTTTGTGTTAGGAATATTTTATATTTGGCATTTTCTAATGAATCTATTTCCTCTACCATGTCTTAAATGCCTGAGATTCTCTCCTCTATCTCTTGTATTCTGTTGCTGATGCTTGCATCTGTAGTTCTTGTTCAGTTACCCAGATTTTCCATTTACAGGATTCCTTCAGTTTGTGTTTTCTTTATTGCTTCTATTTACATTTTCAGATCTTGAACAGTTTCCTTTATTTGTTTGTTTATTCTTGGTTTTCTTTTAGGAATTTATTGATTTCTTCCAATTTTTTTGTCTTTTTAAAAATTTCTTTAAAGGATTTGTCCATATCCTCTTTAAGGACCTCTAGCATCTTCATAAAGTAAAATTTAAGGTCATTTTCTTGTGTTTCAGTTGTGTTAAATTGTTAAGGTCTTGCTGTTGTAGGATATAGCTGTGTTCTGGTGTTGCTATATTGCCTTTTCTATTATTGATTATGTTCTTACACTGGCGTTTAAGTGTCTGGATTCTGGATGATTGTAGGTTTAGATGTTTACTCCTGAGTTTGTCTTTGTTAGATGAGTACTTTGTTCCTTGGTTTCTTCTTCCTCTCTGGTCTTATGGTCTAAATGACAAAGGGTTTTGATCACCATTATGTCTTCAGGTCTAGTAGGGTGTCCCCTCTTGTGTTTTGGGGGCTAGAGGTCCTTAGATTTGGCATGGCCTCTGGTAAAACTGAAGTATTCTTCTGAAGTTGTAGACCAGGATATGGAGCCCAGAGGATGGAGTATAGATCTAGTTACTTAGATCTGGTCTGGCCTCTGGGGTCCCTAGGACCAGTCTGGCCTCCAATACAGCTGTTGGTGCTGGGGTCCCTAGATTCAGCCTGTGTCCCAATAAAGCTGAAGTCTTCTTCTGAAGTTGTAGACCAGTATATGGAGCCTGGGTTGGGGTTTTGGGGGGCAAGCGTGTGTGTGTGTGTGTGTGTGTGTGTGTGTGTGTGTGTGTGTGTGTGCAGTCTGGGGTTGTTGTAGAGCAGACTTTAAAGGAGTTTTGTGGGCAGTGGGCAGTGTCTTACCTGGGGTTCCTAGGACCAACCTGACCTCCAGGTAGGCTGCTAGGGCTGTGGGCTCTAGTATGGAGCTCAGGGTATAGGTATAGTCTAGGGTTATTGGGCTGGTTTTAAGGAGTGTTAGTTTGTGGTCAGTAGTGCCTTACCTGGGGTTCCTAGATCCTGCCTGGCCTCAAGTAGAGCCGAAGGCTTCTTCCAAAGTATTAGGCTGGGATATGGGGCCGAGGGGAGGAGGTATAGTCTGGGGTTGTTGGGCAGGCTGAAGGAGTTTAGTGGGGGGTGAGTGGTGTCTTCCCTGGGGTCTTTAAGACTACTCTGTCTTCTGGTACAGCTGCCAGGACTGTGGGCCCTACTGTGGAGCCTAGGGGGAGGGGTGCAGTTGGTGCAGTCTGTCTTTTTACATCCTCAGTTGCACATTAAATAAGATGTTCTACCTAATACAAAGCATATATGTGACATCCATGTAGGTGTCTAAATATGAAGGTAAGACATAATTAATATTCTTATGGGGAAATTTAAAATGTGTTATTATGAAGCCAAGCCACTATGATAACTACTGACTGGACATTTTGTCACACAAATGCCTTCATATCTTATCAGCAGTGTATGAAATGCAATAAAAAATAAACAAAAGATATAAAGACAGATTCTAGACACTGGGCATACAGCCCTGACAAAGAGGTGGGTGGTTAAAATGTGCAGATTGTATAGATTATACTTTGAAAACATACAGAATAATAGTCTCGAAAAGTAGAGAGAGCTTAGGCAATACCAAAGCACAGATAATATAACTGTCCACAAAACATGGAGATGCTTTAAAAATGGAAAATGAGTTAAAAAAAAAACCTAAACGGAAAAAAATCTTGAAATAATTTAATTATTAGGATATAAGTAAGACACACCAAATTATTGCCCACTACCATTTGACGTTACTTCATTCAGGGTTCCAAGACCATGGTTCTGTTATTGCCTGGGACATACCTGTTATTGTTTAAGACACACATAAGCAAAGCTGGGTATTAGCTTTGATAATAGTAGGAAAGGATGGAATAAGAAATATAAAAGAATACATCCTTGCAGACTGAGATTTCTAAAGTAACTGATAATGAATTAGTATAAACAAATATGTACACTAAGCATAGCAAATCACCCAGAACACAAGCTGTCTAAGGGTGAGCATGTGAGCAGGTGCATAGATCAGCGGTGAATGCCAGAAGCACACACACTGGGAGCTTGTGAACTGCAGTGAAGAGTAAGCTAAGAAAAGCTGCAAAATAGTATTTCCACAATATTTTTTTAAAGCCCAGAAAAACAAACCCTTTCATAATGGCACTGCAAGATGGCACAAAGTTTCTTTAAACTGTCATGTTTTAAAGTCAACCAAATCCTGCACCCTGTTTTACAGACTGAATCAATACAAACAAACTATGGTCAGTTAGCTGCAGAATAGTTAAACTAATAATCCTGAAATATATGTTAACTGGATTTTGTAATTTCTAGGACCATTTGCATAGAGCCCCTTGGTGTTACTGTCAAATTCATGTCCATTTGGGAGTCACAGGGAACCCAGAAGCATAGAACTTTAAGCAGTGTGGATCCTTCCTGCAAGACTTTAGCTTGCTTTTTTTTCTGCAGATGAGACTGACAAAGTCAGGGGGAGCATCAGGGTTCTCTTAGTGCCCTTTTGAGAATCAGATATGGACTGAAGTCAAGTTAAGCTGTCAAGGTCATTTCTAAATACCTTCCTGGTAGACAGTCTCTGCTAGTGTTTGCTTAATCTTTTTGTTTGATATCATTTTACTCCATGGCATTTGACCTTTTTCAGAATCCAGCTTCAGTAATGAAGACTGTGGTAAGAGCAGCCACTGTTTGCTTCCTTAGCATTTGGAATAATATTTTCTTGATAATCTAAGCTCAGTGGGTATAATAAAAGTATAAAATTAGTTTTGTTCTTACTTTTCAGGATTGTGCAAGGATATATTTTTCTAAGGCTCTGGTTACACTAAAAATATGCTCTAAAAATAACAGTCTATCAACTTTCCTCAGCAGCTTTCTGCTGTTTCCAACTGTAACACTTTCCACTTGAATGCACCTTAATGGGTTGGGAATGTTGGAGGAAAAAGAAGGTAAAAGGAAATTATTGTCTGAGCATATTTATTATGCCAACATTGCAGCTTATTCATCTTTGATGGAGCACAATTAGACATAGAATTTCTCATAACAAGAAATGTTTTGGTCAGTGGGAACTGCTACAGATAATTGTAAATAACTTGAGAATAATTTGTTTGGAGAAAAGGCTGAGGACAATATATAGAGTTTTCAGTTTAGGAAAAATTTTATTTGCACTTCACATTAATCCTCTACTTAAGGGTATTAGAAAAATCTAATTTACCACAGGTTCTGATGAGAAACGCAATAATTATTATATTTGCCAAATAAGTTAATGAAGTAGTGATGGAAATAAAATAATAGCTTCCTAAAGCATAAGATATTTTTTCTCTTAAGTGTCAATTATCTTGAAATAACACCGAGCTTTACTTATTTACAATTCTCATTTAGTTTATAGCTCTAATCTCAGTTTTTCTTAGTTTCTGTTATGTTTGTCCCCTCCCTTCCTCCACAGTCTCTCCCTTCCTCTCCTCTCCTCTCTTATACAAATGTTTCTTAGAGGAGACTGTGGTGGGGGCTCCTGTGGAGTTGAATTGATGCTAAGGAGTTGAAAATCCTATTCACATTCAGTGTTGTCACAGTTTTTTAGCTTTCTTTAAGTGCCCAGAAAACCACAAAAGATTCCATCCCCTCATAATTAACAATATAAGGATAAGGTTGAGGTCATCATTATAGACAGGTGAACTCCAGAGGATTACATGCAGCAGCATTCCTGTATCAGTTTATACAATGTAACTCTCTGTCAATTGTCAAACCACAAGCAATTCATAAAGTGCCATGGAATTGAAGAAGAAACTACCACCATGTATCGCTCATTCTAATCACTCTTTATGGAAATATTAGGTCAAGGACCCAAAGTAATGTTGGCTTTAAAAAGTAGTCCATTGAAGGTGCAGGTCCAAATACAGTTCTGATAACATGTCAAACAGAGAAAAAAAATGTTTATCACCAACTCATAACATGTACAGGATGAAAGATAAAAGGTATGGACATCTTCTAAAAACATTTTGTTTTAAATGAAGGTAATACAGTCAATGAATATGCATTAATTTTCAGAGTCCTTATTATGGTTTAGGTTCAAAATGTTGGCTACAAGCTCACGCATTTGAACATTCAGTCTCTAGAGATGGCACTGTTTTGGGAGATTGTAGATCCTTTAGGAGGTAGGATTTTGGTGAGGAAACTGGAAATGGGCCTTGCACTTTATATCCTGGTTCAAGTTCCTGCCCCAACTCTGCTTGGGGGAGGTCACTAAGATGTGGGTATGTTCCTGCTGCCCAGATATATGTGCGTGCCCATTACTGAGGAGGAGCATGATGACTCCCATGCAGCTGTAGGCTGCTCCTGCTACAGTTAATTTTCTGCTGTGGTAGGCTTCATCACCTCAGAACTCAGCCTTACCCCCTTACTTTGCTTTTTGCCATTTTTTTTTAAATTGCAGCAATGAATAAGGATGGCATTCTTTTAGAATTTCAAAAATTATTTAATTTTAGTTAGATACACTCAACCTTAAAAAGCATGAAATTTTTAATCCAAATGATTAATGTGACACTTTGGTTACATATGCCATAGTGATACGCAGTAAATGTAAAAACAGCAGGTGAGAGAGCTGGCCCTGGGGTCTCCAGACTAGGAGAGCTACCTGAGACCCTCACATGCTGCAGCACACAAGAAAGCAGCCTCTATTTCCCATCAAGGCAGCACCCTAGAGCTGAGGGCTTGAGAGCTGACTCTGAAGTCTCCTTTCCTCTTATGCCCCATACAGCAATATGAAGAGAGGGTCCTACACCTTGCCAGGACAAAACAGTAGAGCTGGCCCTGATGACATGATTTCGGGAGTGGATCTGAGGGCCTGATAGCAAGAGAACTGGCCCCATCTTTACAGCAGGCTGCACTGGGTGAGCTAGCCAAAGCAGTTGCTGGAGAGCTCACCCTGATGAGAAAAAGCTAAAGTACTGACTGACCTAGCTACCACCCAGGCCCAGAACCAGGGCTATGAGTTGGCCTACCCTAACATTCCCTGAATCCATGAACTATTGGAGTATGTGAAGGGGATGAACCTATGCATCCAAAACAGCAGGCTCTCCATGACACAGGACAACAACAGGATATCCAAGAGGAGCCCTAGTGAGAGCCCATTATGGCTGGTGTTGCAGAAACCAGAGGCCTTGAGTCAGACCAATGACAGTTGGCAATCAGCAGTTGTACAGACTAAAGGGTAAACCGTGTGCCTCAACAGGCCACACTACAGCTTCTACAACAAGATTCTTTGTTACTTTGTTTTTGCTTTTGTACTTGGTTTTAGGTTTTCCTTTTAAATTTCGTTTTCATTTTTTTTTGGGGGGGGTTGCAAAGGCAGAGGGCAGCTATGAAGAGATGAGGAGATAAGTGGGATCAGAATGCAAGATGTGAAATCCACAAAGAATCAATAAAAGTTAAAAAAAAAAAACACAAAATAACCAAAGAAACAATCACACTTGTCATGTTCATACTTACTTAGCGTGACGGATGTCTGGCAGAGACCTCTCTAAAGCAATATTGTTGCTGACAAAAATATTGAAGCCGTTTTCCCTGTAAGCTGAGTCATCACGGTCCTCTTCAGTAAGAGGATATGGTTTGCCATGTTCACCTTTCCCTACAAAGGAAAAAAAGAGTCTATTTCATATTCTAGAACAGATATCCATCCATCGATAATATATAATGAAAATTACGATTTATACACTCTAGCATAGTTGTTAGCCTTGATGAAAAACTGAAGGCATTGACATATGCAGGAAAATGAGCTGAAAACTATTCTATGAAGCAAATAAAGTAATCCCCAGAAAGACAAATACTTTCCTCTTTTATGTAGGTCTTTAGATTTTAATTTTTATATATGTATGAAAGTGCACCGGCAGGTGTGTTCACGCGGATGCTGGGGGTTGCCATCACGAGTTGTTGCTCTGTCTCACACACTGATGTAAGTTTTCTAGCAGAACTTACCTCGAGCCTCTACACACGCACACATAGGCATCTGCTTACATGCCTGTGCCTACTTGCAAGGAAACCCCATACTTAGATGTGCACCATAAACAGACATATTCATAAAAAGTCAGGACGGTAGTAGAGATATTGTCAGCCTCTTCCTTCCGTTGCACATTTGCTTAGGCACATTTGAAGATTTTCGTGTTATGAAACTGAGACTGAAAACCCAGTAAAGTTGATGTTTAGTATCTGAAATTGACATTTGTCGTTGAACATAATCTGTTAAAGAGTAACTGGTATCAATCTTATAATATGGGCTATTTAGCAAAATAACTCATGGACTGTGTTTTTGATACATTGAGTTTATTTTTTTCTCTTGTGGCATTTCATGGCTATATATTCTCTTATTTAATAAAGCTTCATTATAATGGATTTGCAAATAAAAAATCACAACAACATCAACTAGCCCCAAAGTCTATACATCTCAATGAACATCTAGAGTTAGAACAGCCCTTCTGAAACTTTGGAGTTTCACATTGGATTTTACACTTTCACTATTCAGTGTCTTCATTCACCTGTCCACCACCAAAACATGAAAACACAACAAAGTTAAAATTAGAAAAACAGGTAGTTTTTTGGTTTGGTTTGGTTTGGTTTCGGTTTTATAATTTTCTTTCATGTCTCCTGTCTATAACTTGCATTCAGGAGCCAAGGAAGGGCTGTTTACACACAGCAATCATGTCTGAAGCAATGTTTCTTTGCATCTCATAGGGATTTCATATGACTTTTCCTTATTTTACTGAGTGTATGTGTGTGTGTGTGTGTGTGTGTGTGTGTGTGTGTGTGTTGTATAATGTGTTATAGCTTTTTTTCCTGTATATTATTCTCAATGCTCCTTGCTGGTTTTTATACTTTCCTGTTAGCTGCTCACTTTTGAATCTCATTGTCTCTCATAGAGTTTTTAAATCACCAAAGGTTTACAAGACTACAACGTTTTTCTTTCATGTGGTAGAATTGATGTTGCCTCTTCTTGAATGAAAGACAGATTTCTCATTTTATTCTGTAACTTATAAATACATAAGTTTCTATATGTACGTGCTCTCATCTGACTTAAATGTGATTGCTTCAAAGAACTGCAAAGATGAGTGTGAATATGCATTTTGTCAGTGTGTGTAGGTATGAATCCATTATTAATAGAGAATCCTCTGCTGTGTTATAATACTGCTTTATATTAACAGAATATTAAAGTTTAAAATCTTTAAAGATTTTTCTATTTTTTAGCCTTATTAATTTGTTTTACAAAGTACTTGATTTTAATGACCAGAATTCATTTTGGGGGAGGCTTGAGAAATTCAGTTTCTGTATTAAAGTTATACTCCAAAAATAACATCAGAAGGCATCCTTTTTAGCTTCTTGTATCCTCCCTGTGACCGTTCCTTTAGTAGGGCAGATGTCCACATCAAGCAGGGGTAGTATAAGAAAGTAAACCTCTAAGAACAGGATGGTAGTGCAGGACTGTGATCATTGAACTCACAGGCCTGAAGCCAGTGGTGTCCTGGTTAAAGGCTAGCCTTAAAAAATCAATAATGATAATAATGATGATGATGATGATGATGATGATAATAATAATAATAATAATGATAATCATAATACAGATAGAAATTTTAGGGCAATTTTTGAAGTGTTTTTATGCTGAGCCCTAATAAACACGGAAGTGCTGAGGGTGTTGTTTAGATAGTAGAGTGCTTGCTTAGCTTAGCATCCATATGGCTCTGGGACAGATCTCTGACACTGCGTTACTGGGAATGGAAGGACTCACAACCAGTCTGGGTGCTAGGGAGCTGGAGGCAGAAGTGGAAGGTTGGAAGTTATCCTTTGTTACATGGGAAGATTGAGTCTAGTCTGTTCTAGAGACCTTGACTCAAACAACAAGACACACAAAATGCCACCCTCCACCCAGCCACCCCAATAAAAACAAAATCCTGATATTTTGCCTCTGCTCCTATTTTATTTTTAGGAAAGATGTCACTTTATTATTTTCTAAACTAAATAGAAATTAAGAAGTCAGTGAGAATTTCCATGGGCAAAGCATCACGCTGAAATATTTTATGTGCGTTTAACTCAATACAATTATGCAGCGAAATAAGAGTTGTTCTGTCCAAGTTACATGTGAATAAAATAAGAAGAAAAACTACTTTCATTAAACATTTCCATGACTGGGAAACTTTAAAATCTGGAAATCTCTCTTCTATAGAATGTCCAAATTAACAGCAGAGGGATTTTGAACTATATGAGACCTGGTATAACTAAGTTTATACTTCTTTCTATAAAATGTACTTAGTAAGAAAGGTAAGAGAAAGTACTGTTTTTGTTTTCTAGACTGTCCTCCAAAATAAAAGGCTAATTACCATATTTGAAAATTTTATATGTAATTACTAAGTCCTAAGTGAAATACACAAAGAACCCTGCTTTTAGCCACATTGCAGGCTACAAAGATAGACAATGTGTAGTGATATCACCATTAAAACACATGTTAAAAAATTCATTTTCTCTGTGTGACAGTGTCAGACTGGTAAGCAAAGACCCCAGAAACAAAGGTTTTCAAAGAAATGAGTGACTCTTTAACATTATGTAACAAAACAAGTACATTAATTTAAATGGCGTCTTAGAAATTCTGTATCGAATTTGTTAAACTAAGTCTAAAAATAATTGCATTCTTATACATGAAGGCAGAAGATTTTATTGCAGATGCTGTAAAGTTTTACTATCTACATCCATGCAATCCCCTGAGTTTGCATTTCTTTTGTTAAAAAATGCAACAAACAACAACAAAAAAACCCAGACACCTACAAAACCCAATGAAACAAAACAAAACAAAAATCCGAATGAAAATAATAAATTAAGTACTACAATATTAAAAATATTTATTATTATTATGAATCCATAATTTTACCTATTTTGAAATACTAATACACTATAATGCAACTCATTATAATAGATTGTGTATTCAGGCATCTTCTTTAAATTATGAAATACTGTATCAATCACCATTTTTAAAATAGTATAAAAAGTAAATGTGATATTTTAAATCCTCAAGGCATGAAATTAAATATCATGGGTAAATGTATAAGTTTCAAACAGAAAAGAGTATTCCAGTATGTAACTGATGCTGTGTACTCAAAGGAGATATTGGCCACTTAAACAGGAAATTTATGCTGATTTTTTATGACTGTCTTGTAGATTGCTGTGACTATCAATTTCGGATGTGTATTGATTGTGTACTCTGCGCACCACTGGGTAAGGAAATTGAAAATATACACAGTATCATGCCAGACCTGAGAGAGCTGGGAACATACTATGATTAGGATGATAAGGACAAATTTATTAAATGACTGCTTTGAGTAGAAAACCTGGTGTGTGTAGAATTAAATACAGTGGAAAAAACAAAACAAACAAAATTTGATGAACTGAAGAGCCTGGTGTAGGCTAACTGGGGAAGGAGAGTTGCAGCTCAGGTTGTATGAAGAGCAGAGGGTGTGAACCCTCTTTTAAAGGGGTAGGGCTGGAGACATTTTACATAAGAAGAAACTGGGATAATTGAATTGTGCAAACTCAACATTGAAATGCAGTGCTGAGCAAATATTTAATAAATCTATTTTACATGACAAATCTGCTAACATTGAATACTGAGAATTAGGCTTAGGTCTCAGGAAGAATCCTACTGATACTTGAAGTTATTCAAACTGTTCCTTCTGAGCAAGTAGCATAAGGGTATTATAGGAAACCAGTGAGGGTGTGTAGATGAATTTCTAAACGGTCTTATTAATTAAGAAACACGAAGTCAAATATAGGGGTGAAAGCCTTAGAAATCAGGGAAATAGTGACACCAGCTAGCCTTAACTCACCAGGCCACCGAAGCTTCCCAAGAGCTACTTGCTATCTACCGAGGTTTTTGTTGCCTTGCTGTTCTGCCTTCTCATTGGCTCTTAGTGCAGCTACCTCACTTCCTTGTCACTGCCTGTCTGTACAGACCTCCTGGTCTCTATGGTTGGTACTGGGATTAAAGGTGTGTGTCACCACGCTTGGCTGTTCCCTAGTGTGTCCTTGAAGACACAGAGACTCTGCTTGCCATGTGATCGGATTAAGGGCGTGTGCTTCCACTGCCTGACTTCTGTTTATGGCTGGTTATGTCCTCTGATCTCCAGGCAAACTTTATTTATTAACATACCATTAAAATATCACCACAAGGGTGAGCAATTGGGAAAGTCAAAAATCCATGAATATTGGTGCCTTCCAACTTTGCTCATTTGTAGAGATCTCTCATTATCACTCCAACATAGACAAGAATTTCAAATACTATATGCAGACTCTTTTTCTAACTTTTCATTTCTTCTCTTTTCTTCTCCTCCTCCTACTTCTTCACTGCCCACCCTCTCATTCCTGCTGTCCTCCCCACCACGCCACCACCCCCGCCTCCCGTCCTTTTCTTTTTGCCCTTCCTTTTCCTCACCTCTGGCCTTCTCTTTCAACCTCCCCTCTCTGTTTCTCTCTCTCATATGTAAACCACCCCTTCACATCCTTTGTTCCTTTTTTAAAAGGAGAGTCTTACTATATAACCCTGAACTCCCTATGCAGACCAGGCAAACTCACCCTGGTAGTGATCCTCTTGTCTCTGTCTTATAACTGCCGGGACTGCAGGATTGCGCCAACCTTTGTAGAGACAGCTGCTTTCTTTAACATAGTCCTGTTGTGAATTAATGCTTTTATCTACTTCATGACTTTCTTTCAGTGAGAATGTACACTCTGAGAGAGCACAAAAGTCTTTGCTGCTCAACAACATCTAAAAGGTGATTACCCCACAATAGGCATCAGTCTGTATTATATGGGTGGTAAACAAATGATGAGCTGCTGAGGATTTGGCCTCTATTTCTTGAACAAAATGCAGTCATTTATTTCCCTGAAAGCAAATCTCGACCACTTTATTGGAGAAAAGGTTGGGGGATTAAATGATGATTATCAGGGTTACTATGTTGACATTAAAATTTGTCTGGACACAAGAGGTTTCCTAGTGAGATCTGAGCTTGCTTTACCCAGCAGGGCTGGATTAGAGGATGGCTTGACCACATTTGTGGTTATCAGGTGATTGGAAGGGTCTGCATTTTGCTGGACTAGGGGGAGGTCTTTTGCCCCACCCCTTGACATTCCTATAAAAAGCCCTTTTGAAGAGAGAGAAGGGGCAGGTGGATATTGATCCAGGTCCTCCAAAGCTATCCTGTGTTTCTGTCTGTCTTCTCCACAATATCTTTCTATCTAAATATTTCTTATCCCTCTCTCCTCAAGAGTACCTTGAGAAAAAGTTGGAGCTGGCCCACAAAAATTTAAGGGAAAAAATGTAAAAATGAGGATATTGGAATTTACAAACCAGTATAATGCTGTTAAGGTAACTAAGGTCTGGGGCTATGTTTTTAGGTGCAGAAGTTAGCTCACTGAGTGGTGTTTGTTGCACTCCCTAATTTTAGTAGAAATGGAAGAAAAATCACCAGCTATTTATATATCATACACTTCCAATTGTCACTATAAAGATTATAGACACCTGAGATATGTGGAGAACCAATCTGATAAGATGTTTGAGTGAGATTTGTTTTTCTATTACTATTACTTAGAAGTAAGTTTTCACCATGTTTCCTAGTCTATCCCCAAACCCATGTGCATATGCATTTTCCTTTTACAGCCTCGTGAGCAGTTGGGATAACATGTTCCCACTATCTTATCTGGCTTAAAGATATCCCCAGTAAAGTATACAAAGACTTAAATTCATAATTACTTCTTTAAAAATCAATTAAATCTGAATTCATTAAGATTAGAAATTTCTCCATCTTAAATGAATGAAACGGTTCTCTGCTTATGTTACACTTTCTTCAGTTTTTATATATGTTTTGTTTTCTTCAGTTCACCAAATATTGAATACCTATACCTAAGCACTTAGCTAGATCACTAGTGAAATGAATAAGCAATTCTCATCATGCCCATTCACAGCAGGTGAGCAGTCTGCTTAGGCGGAACTCCCATTTCATGCCTCACTCACAGGTTGGTCTGTATCTTCTTGGAAGTAATCACTGAAGATTGATTTTATAAAAACTGCAGACTCAATACGAATATCGATAAAATATATTCACACAATATCCTCTTACTCTTTGGGGAACCTAGTAAGTCATTCTAGTCCTGAACTGTCATTAGATCGCCTCTAAATTTGCCTTAAATGTTCTTCTTTATTTTTTTTTTATTTGAGTAAGCAACACATTTGTTTGAGGATGTCAGAAAGGGCTTTTTCTTTTTCACGCCAAAATATCTCATCATACTGGTTGTTCCTTTCCTAAAACATATTACAGTCAGAGCTCATAAACTATATATTTTTCTTACCGTGGTAGTGTATATGAAAGTAACTCAGTATCTGTGTACATCTGAGAGATGTACTCCTTGTGAAAGACATTGTGCCTATTAGAAACTAGACACTGGGTATTTAATGTGTGTTTATGAAAGTTGGAATGTCGATCACTATTATATTCATCAATTTGGTATATGAAGATGTGCAAACCACCAGAAAATGTCATGAATTAATGCTCTAAAGTTTTTTTTTTTAATTATCTTTGTGTGATAGAGAATGTATAAATCATCCTTAATTACAGTATTTTTATTGCAATCATTTCAATTGCATCCTACAATTTTTTTTTTTTTTGCAACTTCATCTCATTGAAATAGTCATTGTATTTACTAGGGCATGATTTAGCCGAATTGGGAGTTCTTTTTTGTTTGTTTGCTTTGTGTTTTGGTGTTTCAAGACAAGGTTTCTCTCTATATCCCTGGTTGTCCTGGATTTCACTCCGTAGACCAGGCTGGCCTCAAACTCAAGATCTGCCTGCTGCTAACTCTTGAGTGTTGGGATTAAAGACATGTGCCACCACCTCCTAGACAAAGGTTCTTTTTTTATTACAGCTTTCAAGAAAGGCTGGTAGAGAAAACTATGAATGGCTTTTCATGTTTTGTGTCAGGATAAGTGTGATATGTCCTAAATCCTGTACATACACAATTATTTAATCTTTGCTAATAGTTTGACCTCAGAGTGCGTGGAAATTTGCTACATAAATCAATGCATGCTTACTGTTCCACATAAAATTCTCAATTAGGTATAAATCTGCAGAACTAGTTCAGCAATAGGAAGAGCAAAAGGAACCAATTTGTCAAGAATAACATGGGCTGTATATACATGTCTTCTTTAGTATTTTACTAATAATTGTATTGTGGAATATTTAGTTATAAACTAGTTTATAATAATAATTAACTAAATTATTAATAATTTAATTAAATTTAGTTAAATAATTAACTAAATTTATAATAATAATAAACTAAATATTGCTGTGAGATGAGGAGGCCATATTTAAAACAAAGTATCATAAGAATTATTTTTTTGTTCTTATACTTTTATTTATAAAGTATATGGTCACATTTTTTTCCAGAAAATGTCATTCTTTATTTGTAAAGTAGAAATTTTTATTATTAAATTTTGTTGGTAAAAATAAATATGAAAGTAATAATTGTTTCCCAGTTGATAGCTATTTGATATTCTTGTAAGTTTTATGCAGTACCAGCCATTAAAAACCCTGGAACATACTTTGCATTCTAAAGTTTTGCTCTCTTTGTTTTGAGTACATGACAAATATCTGTTATTCCATTTTTCCTCTTTGGTAGTGAAGTGTGTAGACATTTTCTTCCAGCTCTGGACAATGTAAATTAGACACGTGGCTATCTCCTTTGTCTTTCTAAATTTCCCCCTATTCTGCTCTTTTGATTCTTCATTGTTTTTATTTTGCATTTATGTACTATCTTTAAAGGTTCACTGATTCACAGAGTTAGTGAGGAGCAGAATGTCTGTTTCTCTACCCACAAGGCTACAGTTGACTGTTCTGCCACAGCACGGCTCTGCTGATGTGTGGAGAGGGAGATCCTGAGTCGGAGGTTAAACATCCAGACCCTAAGCTTCATATCAAACTTCAACTAAGAAACTACAGCTATGATGAGCTCTTTAACACTTCTTTCCTCAGCATTTTTATTTATTAAGGTAATAAGTGAGGCGAGGTAGATAATTAGTATTTTACAGTTCTCTCCAATCCTCTAATTGTCCCTTCCTGTATAAGCACATTCTCTTGGATAATTCATATCACAATGCTAAACTTGATAATATTATGTGACATTCTTTTACTCTAAAATAGTTATGTATTTAAAGCAATTATTAATATTCAGAGGAAAGCAATGTAATTTATTCTTACAGTC
>CABHPQ010174863.1:62287-75958 GCA_902168405.1 Peromyscus aztecus | reverse complement strand
TGTATCCAGGAAGCTACCTGTCCCATCTGATGGGCTGGCCTCTCTGCCCCAGGAAAGCACATGGTGGGGGTGGGGTATTTCCACCTGAGTACAGACATGGGATCAGAGACACACCCCACACACTCCCCATATCTCCACACCCCCCACAATCCCCATATCTCCACACCCCCCACACCTCCACACGCCCCACCCCTGTCCCTCCACCCCCTCGCTCATTGGCCTTGCCCCTGGGCTGTGGAGCAGCTGCCTTCATAACCCTGTACCCAAAGTAAAGTATGAAGGAGCAAAAACTACATTTCCTCGTCAGGTGCCTCTCCCTCCCCACACCCCTACCCACCATTGCTTCTGTGTCAAAGTAAGGGAGGAAAGGGCCAATGGAAAGGCAGAAGCTCCATCTCCTTGGGTAAATGACTCCAGAATGTGCAAACATACACCTGTTCACATGTGTGTGTGTGTGTGTGTGTGTGTGATGTTTAATGTGGTATCTATTTTTAAATTGTCACATATAAGAAAAACTAGGTTATATGTTATATTTAAATATTATTAGTTAGTATATCACTTATATATTATTTATATATTTTATATATTTTCATACCCTGATATATTACAGAATTTGTTGTATATTACATATTTCATGTACTTCTACTATATCAATGTATTAGATGTTTATATAGCTGAATCTTCACTGCAGTGGGCAAGTTCTCCTTATCAATTCACAACATCCTTTTTCTCTTTGTCTTTTCTCTCTCTCTCTCTCCTGTCTTTTTCTTTTTAATTTCTGTTTGTGGTTTTTTTGTGGTTGTTGTTATTTCTGTTATTTTCTTGAGCCAGGTCTTGTCATGTAGCCCAGGCTGGCCTTGAGCTTGTGGTTCCCCGGGTCCAACAGGCTGATGGGAGGACACCACCACACTTGACTGGTGTTTGACGTCTGTGTTTGTCCACAGCTGTGTCTGGTTGTCACAGTCTGTCACCTAAGGGATGGGGATGGCTCAAGTCCGATCCTTGATACTCACATAAAAGCCCAACACAGGGGGGTGGCTCGGAGGGTAGAATCCTTGCTGTGTGAGGCTGATGACTTGAGTTTGATCCCCGAAACCCACGAAAAGCTGGGTGTGGCGGCTGGCGGCTGTGATCCCAGCACTCGTGTGGGAATCAGAGATACGAGAACTGCCCAGAGGCTCCTGACCGGTGCCTTATTTACCTTTCTGTCACTGTGCTGAAACACCCCGATACAAGCAAGTTAGGAGAGAAGGTTTATCTGGCTCACAGTGACGGAGGGTTCCAGTCCATCGTGGCCTGAAGGTGTGGTGACAGGAACAGGAGCCCAGCCCACCGCATGGCATCAGCGGTCTGGGAGTTGAGAGACCACAGGAGGTGGGGTCAGGCCACAAAACCTCAAAGCCACCCCCCCTGCCCCCAGTGATGGACTTCCTCCAGCAGGACTCCATCTCCCAAAGTTCCTTAGCTTTCCCAGAGAGACCAGCTAAGGACCGAGTGTGTTCAAACACCTGAGCCTATGGGAGACATTTCACAGACTACAGCAGCCAGATAGCCTGGAGTATGCAGCATGGCACAAACAAGAGACATGGCCTCGGCAGGGCGGAGGAGAGAACAGACTCCTGAAAGTTGTTCTCTGACCTCCTCACACACACACAAATTATTAATTAATTAATTAACGCCAAGTGTGGCACCACACCTGCAGTTCCAGAATTGAGTGGTTGGATGGGTTCTTGAGTTCTGTGGCCAGGCAGCCTAGCTAGCTCAATAAAATAAAGTCCAAGTTCGTCAAGACACCCTTTCTCCAAATAATTAGGTGGAGAGTGACCAAAGAAGACACATGATATTGATCTCTGGCCTCCACACAAGCTCACACATGTATGCACACACAAACACATATAGCATGCACACACACACACATACACACACACCACCACATCACCACCAAGCAGTAAAGCACTCTGATGTGGGCAAACTGTTACTAATTGTGGTTGTGATGTCCTTAACAGTGGCATGTAGGTTGGCTGTGATTTTTTTTTTTTTCCTGCTGTCACAAATAATGCTAAAGACAACATTTTCTACGCTTGTACTTTGGAAAGTAATTCTGAGGACTAAATTCCTAGATGCAGGCTGGCTTTTCAGAGGACACGTGACTTTGAAAGTGCGGGGACCATTGCCCATCCCTCCTCTTCCATGAAGACAAGTCAAGTTCCCTCCTTCAGCTCTGAGATTGCTTTCCTTTGGCCAAAATCTAGCTGTGGCTGGCTGCTCCCACTTTTACGGACTCCTTAGCTTCAGTCCCATTTAACAAGCACGTGCCCACTCCTCTGAGAGCTGAGCATCTCCAGACATGGTGCCCGGAAGGGTGGCTTCTTCTGCTCCTTCTTGTCTGTCACGTATTTCCCCCGCCAGCCAGTCATTTACCTTCCTGTTCACCTAATGGTGAACCTGGAGGAGAACCGTATCGTAGCAGTCATGCTTTGGAACAGACTTCATGGAACTTAGAAAAATCACCCCTTTCACTCACCCGCCGGACTGTGGGCAGCCGTGTCTTTGCCCACGTGTCCTTGAGGACTGGAGTAGGGTAGCTTCGGCACAGAGCTGTGCAGCTGTGGAAGGGGCCGTGCTGGCTGTGGGCTTGGCCTTGGGCAGAGGTAGGGGCTGTAGGTGAATGTGGAACTGGGGACATTTTTGACTTTTCTCTGGTTGTCTTTAGGCACACGGCACCTGCTTAGCCCAGAAAGGAGGTGCTGAGCTCGTGGCCCGCCTGCTTTCTGGCAACTCACCCCAGAGCTCCTGGTAGCTTTTTCCTTGATCTGTAGTGGGCGGGGGGGAGATGGTGGGTTGTGTTGAAGAATATTTAGTAACTTCCAAAGTCAGTAACCTAAAAAACGTCATCAATGATTATCTGAAAACTTTCCTGTGATGTGTGTCTGCCAGATCAGACTCTCGGCAGCACCTGAAATAGTTTCGTGCGTTTCTACCTCTCTGCTCGTATATACCTTCTCCAACACACATGCTACATGTACATCCTCATACATACATGTGCACACCCTTGTCCCTGGCTCACTTGGCTCTCATGAAGTGTGAACCATGTATTGCTCATCCACAGACTCCCCCGGTGTCCCCCCAAGTGCAAACGCCCATCACCTGTTCAGAGGATTCAGCTTCGTGGCCTCCAGCCTGGTCCAGGAGCCCTCCCAGCAAGACATGCCCAAGGCCCCCATTCACCCAATTGTGCAGGTAAGTCTGGTTACCCCAGGAGCCCAGTTCAGGGCCTTGATGCCTGGCCTTATATTTTTATCACCTCAGTGCTGGGTGCCAATGGTGGGTCAATGGTAGACATCTCCCTGCCCCTAGATGTTGCTGAGTGTTGCTATGGTGATCTTCCTGGTGGTCTGCACCATTACACATTCATTTCTAAAAGAGAAAATAAAAGTCTGAGGAGATGACCACCATGGATGCCTGTGTCAGTGGCCCCTGTGGTCTCTGTGTGAGCTGTGGGTGCCATGTCATTGGGAGGTCAGTGGGGATGTTATTTAGACTTCTGTCATCATGTGGTTATAACTAGAGTTCACAGAACTCAGAAGGATTAGGAGTAAACTCACTTGAGCATTTGATGTCTTCATTCAATGTAATTAGATGGCATTGGATTTCCCTGGCATGTGTCTCCTTGTGGTTGTGGTTAGTGGGGTTTTTGTTCTTAGGGGTGGGCAAGTGGGGCCTGTACACGTGAGCCAGACTGGCTTGTGGTTTAAGCGTTTGGGGTTGGTGCCCTATCTGGATACTCACTCTGGGGACAGCACTGCAGCCATGAGCCTGTGCTTCTGCCCCTTCGCTCCACGAGTCTCACTACCGTGGGTCTCTGGGAGAAAACTGAGTGCTCGATGGACGCATGATATCTGGGCATCTGAATATGAAAAGTCGTAGCCACAGGAGCTCTGGCACCATCTATGCATAGCTCTGTGACCTTGGGCAAGGAACTCTTAGTTTGCTCAAGCTCTCGAGTTCCCAGGATGCCCTGGATCTGTGGGTCTGTCTGGAGCCACGTGCAGCTGTGCGGAAGGTTGCTAACCAGCCCTGCCTTGGCCTCTCTGCAGCAGTTACATGGGAACAACATCCACTTCACTGATGGCTATGAGATCAAGGAGGACATCGGGGTGGGCTCCTACTCGGTCTGCAAGCGGTGTGTACACAAAGCCACCGATGCTGAGTACGCTGTGAAGGTAAGACAAGGATCTGGGGCCGAGCTGAGCAGGCTCTCTCCATCCACAGTGTCTGAGGTCTGATGTGATGGACTTCGGTTTATTTTGATATGAAGTCACCCTTTTAAATATTGTTTTCCAAGCTGGAAATGGTGGCACACAATTGCAACCAAAGCTCTCAGGAAACTGAGGTAGGGGAGCTGAGTGTTACATATGAGCCTGGGCTACATAATAAAACCCTATCTCAAAGGACCAGGAAAAAAAATCTTTTCAAATCATAAATATTTCAGTTATGTCCGACATGGAACCAATCATCTTTAGTAACTGACTATAACATGCCAAGAATAACAGCCCCGGGCACACAGTGTCTAAGAAGACAGGAGTTGGGCAGGCATAGCATTTATCAGAGGAAGGAAGAAGCAGGGGGAGGGGAAGGAAGGAAAAAAGATAGAGCTGTCAAAAATAATCGAAGAAATAAATAGAAGCAGAATAAAGAGACAGCTGATGCTTCATTCCAGCCACCAAAACCTGTGTACAGTGTAGAATGACACCTGTAATCCAGTTTGGCAAGCTCTAAGCAGTAATTTTCACCTCTGTAACCGTTATAGATTAAATACTGGACCTGGGAATCCAAAATGCCGATTTCTAGGGTTTTCTAGTTCGTAAAAGCTAAAACTTCCTTCTTCTGAAGTCAACATCCAGTACACACAGAAGCACACACCATGTGTTACACACTGCATTCTCTCTCCACCACCATGAGCGGTCTAACCTCCACCACAACCATGAGGCGGTCTAACCTCCGCCACCCGCTCTTGGCACATGAGACATAGGGCTGGAGAGATGGCTCAGTGGGTAGAACTCTTGCTGCAGAGCATGTGGACCTGACTTCAAGTCTGCACAACCTACATAAAACAGACAGGTAGCACACATCTGTATTACAGTGTTCCTAGGGGAGATGGGAGGCAGAGATGGGAGAATCCCCACAGGAGCGCTCGGGCCGGCTAGCCTGGCTAGCCTGGCGTAGGCAGAGGTGAACAATGAGAAAGAGACTGTGTTTCAGAAAAGGTGGAAAGGGGAGAGGACCGAATCCTGAGGTTGTTCTCCAACCTCCACACCTATGCTGTGGCATGTGTGCACCCACATTTACACATGTGCACTCAGATGCTCACACACACGCGCGCGCACGCACACACACGCACACTCAAGACTTGAGGGACAGAGTCTGAGCCTGTGTCACCATGATATGAACCATACCCGCTCTGCTTGGCATGTGGCACTGTCCCAGCTCTTTAGAGAGTGCCTAGGGAGAGGTGGAGCTGGCCAGCGAGGCAAGACATAATAGGAGTAGATGCCATCAGTTGTGATTTTCCAGGCTCTGAAAAGGGTGCTTGGTACACTGAGCGCATCCACTGCCCAATGTTTCTTGACATTGGGCATTTCTCAAAAGCATATTCTCAAGAGAGTGTGCCTCTTCACAGGCCGCCTACCCCGGGTTTCTCAGGCTGTGAAAGCAGTCAGCAGCCTAGCAAAAGAGGCACCAGCCAAACATCTCAGGAATCTGTGGCCTTTGGACAAACTGGCCTAAACTTCCCGGAGTCCGTGAGGTGATTACAGTTAAAGCAGGAGCTCAGAGATATAGCGGGGTCACCACCCGGTGTCGTGGAGCCGACCCCTCTGGGGCACAGACACAGGTCTAGATTGTGCGTGGCTGGGGGTTTCCAGAAGTTCTGTATTCTGCCTCACCCCAGAGGATTTCCCGTGCTTTATGGCTTCGTGAACTTCTTAGGATTTCTCTGTGTGGGTTGTTTCTCACAGAAATTCTTCAGATTGTTTATCTGGAAGCCAGCAGCACTCCTAGAGGCAAACAGTGCTGCCAGAGAGCGCTGAGAAACACATCCATTGTGTGGCCAGCCCGGCAGCCCCAGTGCCCTTCGAGAAACAGCCTGCTACTGTTCAGTGTGATTCTGTGCCCTGGAACTCGGCCCCATTGACAATGCCAGTGGTATGCTATCTCTGGTACGCCCACATCCAACTCTCACGCAGAGCCTCCATCTGTAATCGGCTTTGTTGGGAGTTAGGACTCTGTCCTCAAAGATCCTGTTGAGGATTGACCCTGTGCAGTCTGTGACAGCTCCCCTCCCCGACCTGTACACCCCAGGAAGAGAAGCTAGGTGTTGTATCTCTAGTTGACAGTGGAAGAAGAGCCAGGAGCTCCTGTTTGTCATCCAAGCCTTGAAACTCCCTGGACAAACCAAGGCACGGAATGGAACAGGAGCATGGAAAGCCATGGCTTCTTGGCAAGACACAGTTGAGTATCCACGTATGACCTAGGAGCATACACAAGCCACTTGTGGATGTGCAACAATCGGTCCACTTCTCTGAGGGTTGAACTGTGACTGGGTTTCCTTCAAAGATGGAGGAGCCAACAGTTCATCAACTTCTGTGTCCACACTGCTCTGGTGAGCAGAGCCTAGGCAGTCTTTCTGCAGGTCTGTGAGCACATCCGTTGTTACTAAATGCCTGTAGTTTGGATCAGATAAAAATAAAGATCCTTGCTGCCAAGCCTGATGACCTGAGTTCCATTCCCAAGACCCACATGGTGGAAGGAGAGAACCTACTCTAGCAAGTCGTCACGTGGTCCTCACATGTGCTCTGTGCTACCCATACCCACACACGTACACAACTGAAGAAATGGATGTCGTAAAAATGAAACAAAGAGCCTTGAAGTAGTGCCGAAGTGTATGTCGCCCTGTTCTCTTGAAGCTTTTAAAAGTTGTTTTTAGTCATTTCCACTCCCCGTAGCCTCCTTTTCCCTCTGGAATGTTCTCCTCTTCCCAACACCCACCCCACGTCCATGTCCATTTTGCCTGTGGCCACTGAGTTGAATTTCATGTCTGAGCCAGAGCGACACGTCTGTGGTCACACCATGAAAGAAGATGAATCCCCTCCCGCAACAGCTCCTCACTGCTACTAACTGCCCTCCCCGCAAGGAGTGGCGGGGCCTCACGGGCCTGTCGCCATCATTGAGGGCTCTGATTTGTGTGCAGAGTGAGAGATGAGAATCAAGGCCCATTCTTCCATATCTTGACAGCCAGTTTTCCCAATGTGTTTTTGACTTCTCTGTCAGAAATTGGATGGCTGTTTTGTATGCCTGTCACCCTGTTTTTAACTACAGTAGAGGATGTGGCCACCACACCCAGGACGGGACAGGCCTCGCTCCCATAGGAGCCAGAGTTTGGACCCACCTCATGTCAGCTGTATACAGCGGCGTTTGCATGCCTGTGCTCAGTTTCTTTCTGTGTATATAACTTGTCAACCAGCAAGGAAGTGGAACCAAACAGATGCTTGGCCTGGGGAGAGCTTATTTTTAGAAGGACTGATTGGCACGGAAATTTTAATTTTTTTTTTCCTACCAGGAAGACACTGGAGTTCTTTCTCTTTGTCATTTGTTTAATTTTACAGGAGAAAATGTCTTTTTTTTCCAAGTAATTACATGCTCTACTTGACTTGCTTCCAACATATTATGATCTTTCCAACAAGTGAGAGGAAGCGCTGGGCTGGGGAGTGCATCCTGCTTGCCCAGGTGCCCCCTCTGCTGCCTCCAGCACCTAGAAAGGGGGCGCTTCAGTGATGGGGAGCTTGAGAAATACAAGGAAGGACACACAGACACAGAAAAGGGGAAATGGGAAGTGGAGGAAATGCTTGGGTGGTGGCTAACACTCTTGAATAGCAGCATCCGCCACCAGCAAACATGGTTCCCCTGCTAAGAAAATCCATTGTCCTGCACCAGCCATGTGGAGGTCACACTTGCTCCAGGCATGAGCATGCCTTAGCTTAGCACCTCTGAGGCATGTGAGAAGCAGTGTGCTGCACAGCACAACCATGAGGAGCTTATCCACCGTCAGCAGGGACAGCCGCCCGCTGTGCAGGATGCTGCCCGACCCTTCTGTGTATCTTCCTGGGGCAAAGAAGAGCAATGGAGCAGAACCCTCCCCTTCCTCCTGCCTTTGGCTGTGGTTGTCTCTGCTGTCAAGCTTACCCCCGAGAGAAGAGCCAAGAGTGTGGTCCACAGGGCTTGCTCTAGCTGGAAGTAAATCCAGCTACATCATTCCCAAGAAGCCATCCCACCAGGAAACTCACCGAAGCATCTTGTATATTTTCAACCACTCAACAGCCACCTGAGAGAATGCCTCACTAACTTACGGTATTTGATGGAGGTGCTTTGTAGGTGCCACCAAACAAATGATACTCAGTGTGATACTGTGGTACACAGTGTTCATGCCCAGGTTGCATGCCATGTTATAGTAGATTAACCAGCGTGTCCTCCAGCGTGCCTCCTAGTTGAACATACGCATTAATTCTTAGTACAGTCTTAAAGTGTTATTCAATGTCAGTGAGATCTTAAGGTCTTTACGAAGTGGATTTGTTCACAAGCGTTTATGACAGTTCATCAGAATTTTTCTCATGACATCCAAAGAACACACAAGAATAAGACAGATACTCTGGTGAGGAGCAGGTCACGCATTTGTAGTCCCAGGTGTTTTTATGATAGTTGCAGTATTCTCACATTTAATTTTTAATGGATAATATTCACATGATTCCAGATTTAAAAACTATAGTCGAGGCATCCTCAGGATCTCCCAGCCATAGCTGCATCCCCTCGTTACCCATTTCCCCCTCCAGGGGAAGCCAAGGCTTTTGCTATTTTCCTCTTCCTTTCCAGGGTTATTTATGCAGTCCCAAGGAAAGGCATGTGTCTGTCTGCATTCCTTTTCTGCTTTTAAAACAAGGGGCAGTGTAGGATGCACCTGTAGTGCTCGTCTACCTTGGGTGTCCTGGCAGGCAACAAAAGGCTTCCTCTTGTTCTTTCTGCATCTGGCTCCTTGGGAAGAGACCAGATCGATGTTCAGAGTGGATGACTTTATCATGAAAATGACTTTGAGAAGAAAGAAAAGCATCTACCACTAGATTGTCTAAGCCCATGAATATATTGCAAAGGGAATATGTTGCGTGTGGGATACCCATGTAGTCAAAGCAGAGAAGCTTTGGGACTGGATGGCACCAATGTGCAGGGTCACAGAGTGCTGTTGGGGGTGGGGGACACTTGAATTTCTGAGTCGTTCTCAACCTAAGTGCTGTCCACTTCACACACATGGATTCTCTCTCTCCACCAGCTTTCCCCACAAACGTAAGAGGCAAGGCACCTTCAGAGGCATCAGAGCCATCGTGCGGCACAGGGACTCCTGTTTTTTTTCTTTTTTCTTTTTTTTTTTTTGGTTTTTTTTTTTTTTTTTTTTTTTTTTTGGTTTTTTGAGACAGGGTTTCTCTGTAGCTTTGGAGCCTGTCCTGGACTAGCTCTGTAGTCCAGGCTGGTCTCCAACTCACAGAGATCCACCTGCCTCTGCCTCCCGAGTGCTGGGATTAAAGGCATGTGCCACCACCGCCCGGCTGGGACTCCTGTTTCAAAGAAAGGCTTTGACTTGTGGTGCCATGTAAGGGGAAGCCACCCAACTCCTAGAGTTAAATAGTTTTATCTGCTGTTCTAAGACAGTGCAAAATACTGGGCAGGGGGAGGAGACAAAGAAGAAAGGGGTGTGTGTGTTGTCTTGGAGGGAAATGCAGCCTGCTCAGCCTCCAGCATCTGTCTGGGAGGACCTCGTTTTGTGGCTGGTGTGCAGTTTCCAGGGCAAAGCTGAGGCGCCCAGGCGGCTGGGCTTCACTCTGACTGAGTGAAGTGAGACCCTACTGGTCAGAGTTCAGTGGCTGAGACAGACGGAGCGAGTTGCTGGTGCCTGGGTGAGCTCTCCATGCCTGCCCCATCGCGTCTGGCCTTTTGAGATCTTGAGATTCATGTCTGCAGGCCGTCCCCTTCTTTCTTGTGGTGTTAGGGATTGAACCTGGGGCCTTGTACATGCTAGACAAGTACTTTGCCACCGAGCTACATCCCTAACTGCATCCTTCTTTTTACTTTTTCCTTTGAGACAGGGTCTCATGAAGTTGCCCAGACAGGCCTGCAACTTGCAGCCTTCCTGTTACGTGCTCCCCCATAGCTGGGATTACAGACCTGGTTTCCTCTTTCTAATTGTACCCTTTTTGCCAGCTGAGACAGGAGAGACCAGATCTACATTTCTGAGAAATTTTAAGTGAGCTTGGTTGAGTACTGTGGGGGCGGGAGCAGCTGTGCTGTGCATAATCTACAGTGGTCCAAGGACAGCAGCAAACCTCTCACTCCTTCCTGCTGTGTGTGCTTCAGATCATCGATAAGAGCAAAAGGGACCCCTCAGAAGAGATCGAGATCCTCCTGCGGTATGGCCAGCACCCCAACATCATCACCCTAAAAGACGTAAGTGCCTCTGTGTAGCAGCCTCTCCTCAGCTTTCTTCTTCAACTGACACAAAAACGCCACTGTTTACACAGTGCGAGTTTTCTCACATTGCCCGTGTTCAGTGTGCCCAGGATCACAGGCCTCAGACACTCTCACCCAAGAGTTTCGGTGCTTTGGCAGCTGGTCACTCTAACTTGGGGGTGGGTGGGTGTATATGCACACCCCTGGATCGTTCCCCACTCTCCCCAAGCATGCCATGCACAAGCATAAAATTGGAAAGACCTGTGTGCGTCAGTGAGAGTGCTGTTCTTTGTCATGGAGTCATTCCTGCCTGACAGATGGACAGTGGCGTGAGGACAGCAGGCCCCACTCAACTCTGGCTGGAAGATGTTTACAGCCTCTTTTGGACTTTCCCTGATGAGGGGCACTGGAGCAGGAGTCAGCCACATCAGGCCTGTCTGCAAGGCTGCTCTACCCCGTAAAGGCCTGAAGGGCAGGTACGGGTTTGAGAAGAGAGGAAATTTTCCCTCTTCTTGCCCTTACCTCTTGGAGTACACTTATTCCCGTGACATACACCCACTGCCTGTGGCTGCTGGGACTACCTCAATGTCCCTTTGGGCAACAGCTCACAGAGTAGGAGTTCAACCCCAGGGAACATTGGCAATGAGTGCCTTGCTCAAATGGAGCCAGCTCTGCCCCTGGGGGTCTCAGACACCTCACTGCGCAGGCGTAGTGCTCTGATTGTGCATTCTTGGTTTACATGTGAAATTCACGAACCCAAACCAGCTCTTCTGCGGACTCAGAGTTGGCCTCTCTGCTGTTTGACGTGAGCTGACGTCATCTTCCCACCTTCAAAATAGAACAGTGAATTCATAAGCTCAGAAACACACACCAGAATTAGCTCTACACCTATTACTCAGGTCAAAGTCGGGTCGATTATTTTAGTAGCTTGTTCTGGAAATTCATCAATTAAATGATTATCCCTGAGCTAAGAATAAGGTTGCAGGTCTGTCACCCATTTTAACCTAGTTCTCATAGCTTGGGCACCCACGGGCTCCCGTGCATATGGTGACTGGGGTGCATATGTGGTCGTCTTCACCTATACAGGGCACAAAAATAGCCAGTTTGCGTTTTGTTTTTTTTATTTTTTTAAACTGAGTTTAAAGCTAGTATCGGTGAAAGCTGTGTGTTTCTTAGAGCCAGGTCCCCTCCCCCTCCAGACCTGCAGAGGCAGAGCATGCACTCTTGACTTGACCTCCGAAATTATATGCATGATGACAGTTGGGAAGCATTGTCCTTGCCGAATGCTATTGCTGCTGTCACTTTTCTTTCTATGGTGCTCTTACCTCTCAGAGACTGGCAGCATTACCATATGACCTATCCCAGCTAAGAACCTTTCCTCAAGCCCTGGCTCTCCCATGGCCCAGCTTGCTCACGCCCCAGAGTATCAAAGCTGTTTCCCTCCTAAGAAGATCCACTCCTGTATAGCTGGAATAGCTCCTCACCGTTTACAACAGTCCAACAACTTGATCTTACTCCTAGGGACACAGTCCTCTCTCAGCTTCTCTCCTCCACCCCACTTGGGGCCCTTGCTCCTTCACATAGCCAGGGGCCTGAGGACGGCAGCCACGGTGACATACAGGTCCCTGAGGTCTCCTGCACCTCCCCTTGACTTCCAGGTCTATGACGATGGCAAGTACGTATACCTGGTGATGGAGCTCATGCGAGGTGGGGAGCTGCTGGACCGCATCCTCCGTCAACGGTGCTTCTCAGAGCGCGAGGCCAGTGACGTGCTGTACACCATCGCCAGGACCATGGACTACCTGCACTCCCAAGGGGTAAGGCCAGGGTGCCATCGACCTCCAGGAACAGGAAATGACTCAGATGGGGCTACCTACGCTCCCAGTGGCAAGGCCCAGGCCAGGGCAGTGGACCAGCTTCAGGGCAGCGGGCAACTTGACAGGAAGGTAGATGCAAGACCGTAGAGGAGTCACAGAGTTGTGGATGCAGGAGTGAGACATCTTATAAACCGACATCTTGCGTTTAGAAAAGCTTCCTGCGCCCTCTTACTTCCTTCAGCTCTGAACAATGTACCCAGGTGATGTAATTTGCTGTGACCTGTCCTGCTACCCGTTGTGGGTCTGAAGTATCTGTACACATGGTGTACAGGGACTCGGTTAATAAATTCCTGTGAACCAATTTTAGCAAAGAAAATTCGATGCTCTGTCCTTGATAAAGAGAGATTTAGAATTTTCCTGACTTGTGATACGTAAAGCTAAACAAAGGGTAACAACCAGGGTTCCCTGAGCCTCAGATTAGACTGCACCAAGCTCCTCAGGGACTCACTTCTGAAGTCTGGACCACGCATTTTGTATGTCTTGACGATCAAACACAGGTTGGTTAAGGCCAACCCCACCAAGGCCACAGTGCAGAGCTCTGGGCCACATTCTCTGTCTCCAGGAGGGAGCAGCCCAGCGTAATACATTTTCTGCATCTTTTCCTCCATCCTTCCTTTCTTCTTTCCCTCTACCCTGTGCCTCTGTCTTTCCCTCCATCCTTCCCCTCACCCCATCCTTCACCTCCACCCTCTCCTCTGGCCCTTCCCTCTCTCCTCAGAGTTTCTCATAAAGCAGGTTTGGGCCAACTGTGTGCACTGTTCTTCCAAGATCTCACAGTGGGTCCTTTTTGTGTGACTTCCTCGTGATCCAGGAGTTCCACACACAGTTTTCCCAGTAGCCAGATTCTGGAAGTATCCTGATGTGAGAGTTCACAGATATTCCTCTGTTTAGTGAGGGATGGAGACAGGAGTCTCCCAGTTTCCCGTAGGCTTCCATCAGCGGCTATAACCTGGGCCCGAGTGACCAGGTTTATCACTTCAGTCTTCTTCGCAGAACCCCTCACTGCTCTGCAAAAGGACAGTCAGGATGTTCAGGTTCCAAACCTCATGAAGGCACACCACATGTCTGCACAAGGGCCTTCTGTCCCTTCAGAAGGCATCACTTTGTGTCCTGAATGGCTGCTTTGTTTGGCGGTATTGCAGGCCCTTCTGTCCTGACAGCTGTCACTGTTACTAAGGCACATGCTTAGAGTCTGTGCCTTGAATGGTGCAGGTGCAGTCTCTGCAGCCCTGAGCCCCTCCCCTCG